>WIUT01003539.1:0-19512 GCA_010645135.1 Tetragonula clypearis
ATATATAATTAATTTAAGAATCATCTATAATAATAAACTTTATTAACAAGATCATAAAGCCTAATCTAAACCTAACCTAAACCTAAAAATATATAATTAATTTAAGAATCATCTATAATAATAAACTTTATTAACAAGATCATAAAGCCTAATCTAAACCTAACCACAAACTAACCTAAACTTAAAAATATATAATTAATTTAAGAATCATCTATAATAATAAACATAAAAGACTGACCGCCAGTTAAAAATTCATCACTAGTTAAGACATTTCTTGCCAGTGATTATTATCTACTATCAGTTACATTAAGCAGCACTTTTAACCTGATGTTTCCTATCCTTGTCATCTAGCATGCCAAACTGGTGCCATCGAACTGGTAACCTGCAGCACATGACAGCGAAAGACAATAATAATAATAATATCGTCAGTGCCTTTTGGCAGGTTTACAGGGTATACTCGTCTTCGTAACTCTTTTCCTAGATCACGCGACGATGAGGCGGCCATGAGGACACAGACGAGGTAGACGAAGAGATACTGACTTTTACCAATCGCAAGAGAAGAAAAATTAACCGGCCCACGCCTTGATTAGACTGGTCGTCTGACTATCAAGCAGATGAACAACAAGAGTGGCCGGTCTAGGACAATTGCAGTTACGACTCTTTCAATTGCTACACGACCACTCTACATTCCAATTATGCGTCAAAGGAGGAACCAGACGACAGTAAGTGGTTTAGGGATAATGTTGAAGACACGCTCCTACTCTTGCGGCGAGAAGAACAATTTCTTGCTAGTAGCACCATCGATCACGTTAAATTTAGATTGAAGTAACGGTCTATCGCACGAGACTGAAAGTATATTCGTCGTTTGAATATTTCAAATACTTTTTCTGTCAGAAGAAACTTTCTTGACGACTTCACTGGCAGATCACAGTAATGAAAACGCATTCATTTCCTTTTATCCGTCATTCCTTACTAATCAGACCTTCACTCTAAGTCCCCCATAGAATAATAGAGATAAGATGATTCATGAGTGTAGGAAACTTTTCTGATACATTTATGACGTATTTTGTATTATAAAGGAACTCTCGAAATTATCAAACCTTCGAATGAAAACGAATTGTACAATAATCTTGAATATATATTCAGTTTATGTGTCTATATACGTCATTATACAGGCTGATGAAAATGATCGGGTTTCCCTCTAAAGTTCGAATGAAAAATATTCTGTTTAGAGGTTAGAAATATTTCAACATGGTAGATGGACAAGTTAACTTAATTTTTTTTCTTTTTTTTTGAATGAAGTTATCTTCATATACGGTAATCGATAGTTTCAATACATTATACGCGATATACAATGACTTGTATTTAATAATTTCGCAATTCTGTTAATATTGTAATTAATACTTTCTTTATCCACGATAGAACGATCAACTTCATTCATGTGTAACACTTTTTTCAAATTGTATCTTTTTCCCTTCAAAATAATTAGATATAATAAATAAAATTAATATCATAAATAAACGATGGATGGTTTTACGTCTGTGTTTGTTAGTAATTAAATAATAATTAGTAGAAATTGTGATTATTATATATAATTGTAATTGTAGAAATAATAACTGGTAGAAAGAACGGAAAATAAGCCAAGTGTCTCATAATTTTGTACAGCTCATTTTCATATTTTTTTCTCCGAATTTTCTATCGTATTATTATGATACTAATATATATATAATAATATATATGATATATAGGGCGTAAAAAATCTGCGTCTTCCTTTAAATATATAAAAAATTAGTGAAGCTCACTAGCGTAGTTACACATATAGCTTCAAGTTGATCATGATACAATACTTTCACGAGTCACTGTGTACATTGTGAAAGCCCCATTATGGGCGCAATATGCAAACATTTCAAACTAAATAACAATCAAGCCAATACAATCAAAATTAATTAATTAAACTATTTCATCCTGTTGTAACAATCTCTACTAATAACTATTTCATCCTGTTACATAACAATTTTTACATATAATAAATCTTTTATCCCGAGAGATTTCCACGAAATTACTAGACTACATTGTTCGAGCATCTTACCCGATGAAAATCGGCAAGTATATAATAAATATAACCAACGTCTATTTACTTTTCAACGAAAACACCGGCGACAAGTGATTTTTCACTACATTATTCACCAATTCTACGTTTCCCCCGGCTTTTCGACTTTTTCTCCTGGTTCAATCCATAGTTACACGCACAGAAGAAGCGTAAAACTGGCGTAAAACCTCCCCCCCCCCCAATAGGAGGTGCGTACGTGATAGACCCATATATGGTGAGCCTGCACCATACATGGCCGGAATGTAGGGATCGCCGTTTTTGTATCATCGATTCCGTTCCCCCCTTTTCCCTCTCTTTCCACCGATCTTACTGTTCTGTTCGTTTTCTCATCAAGCTTCCAGTTTGCACAAAACCGATCTCGTGCACACGAGACACGGCTTATAACCACTAATTATCCGTTCGCTGTTCCGAGAAGTTCGCTAATTCTCCGCCAATGGATGCTTCTCGTGTATTTTTCTCGTCCGATCGGCGGTGGGGGATGAGATTTCACGACAATGAAATTGGACCGAACTGTAGCTCGAATTAAAAACAACTTGGATATTTATGAAAATCAACTGAACGTAGAAAATTCTGACAACAATGATGATAGACAGACGGTTATATCACAATGAAATTAATAGCGATAAACTTCACAAATTGCATGTTATATTCAATTATTGATGTCTCGATGTAAAATTTTAAAAATTACTTATATATAAAAATCTGTTTGTATATAAAATATAAAATATAAAATATAAAATATAAAATATAAAATACAAAATATAAAATATAAAATATACTTATTATATATTTTATATATTTATGTATAATATTATTTATAATATATTATATATATATATAAATCTATTTTATATCATATACATTTAATTTAATAAATAAAAATCTATTTGTTATGAATTCGTCAATATTATTATATTTGGTAAATTATTTCATGAAACTCGTAAGGTACAATTCTAACTCTAATCGGAGGGGTAGAAACCAGTAGAAAGAGAAAGCAACAAAGTATCACGGTGTAGCAAGTATAATCATCGACCAATTTCGCCTGGCAAACGACGTTTCAGACCAGCGTTTCAATCACGCTGAAATCACTCTATAACTTAAGGGTCGAGCGAGGATCACACTCGATCAAGAGGATACACTCGAGAGAAAAAGCTTACGAGTTTCAGCGGAAATGCCTTGGAAGAGATATTTCCGTCCACACAAGTCGCGACCAAGCACGTCGACTAATCATGTAATTGCACCAGTGATTGCGTGAGACGAACGATAGTTAATGATCTCTGACCGTGACAGCTACCGCGTTAGAGCAAATATAACAGCCGATTTCTCAACTCGGATTTCCTCCATGATCAATTTCACAAGTGACGATCAATTCTAGCTTCTTCGATCTGTCAGCCGGTAACAACTTCGAAAAATATTTCAAAAATGTGTACTCACACTGTGTCCAGAGATTCGTAACCGAGTTGTTACAATTAATAAAACATCGAAATGAAGAGAAAAGTCATAGAGTGACAATTGTTTTTTTTTTTTCTTTTTGGTTCGAAAAATTTTCAACTGCAAATAATGATCATCTCTTTTATGTATGTGTCGAATTTTCAGATCTGGCAATTATAAATTAAATAAAATATTAAAAACAATTTATTTCAATTGTACGTGATCTCTAAATTTATTGCTTTCTTCTTTGCTTCGTTCATCTGTTTGAAAACAATCTTTGAAACAAACTATCACAGACTATTGAAGAAAAATCTGTATTAAACCTAACTGATTCAATGGAATTCAAACACGTTATTTGTCCAAATATGTGCATGAAAAACCAGCTTTAAATACGTTTACAATTGTTTACTGAATAATTTTAGATAACTGACTCTTCATGGCTGATAATCATGAACACTTCTTCTTTGACTATTGATCTATGGTATCACAGAAACAGGTTGTAAATCATTATACGGCTGCTTATTTACTGGACGATGATATAATATTAGCCATAATTTCATTTTGTAGTAAAAACAAATTAATCGTAATTAATGTTTGGGATGTACGACACTTCGAATTTGTGCAGTGATATGTAAGTGATAATTGAAGACGAAACTGCTACTACATTTTTATGATGTTTGGGAGTAATTGATGTAATTGAAATCAGGAAGCATGGTTTATGAATACGATGAGGATATAATATTAGCTTTGCCATAATTTCAACTGCTACTACATTTTTGTGACGTTTGGGAGTAATTGATATAATTTTGAAATCGCGAGGCATAGTTTATGAACAACATGAGGATATAGTGAACTACGGTTAATGATAACGTATATAAGCGGACACATTTGCATCGATGGTGATTTGACATAATAAGGAATTGCATTTCGTGGAAAACATCGTGAAACGTTTTTTCCTTTTTATAATTATCGTGCAAAACACAGGCTAGCGAGTAAATACAGACTTGATGTATCTGAATCATCTATCTCTTTCATAATGTTTCCAGGTATTGCAAAGAATTATATTGATAAACTGATGAAAAAATGTGAAACACCGAATGAAACCGAGAAAGTTGTAGAGTTCTTTCAACAAGAGAACAAAAGTATTGATGTAATTTTTCATAATAATGTTTACTGAAAATTTCCATCATCTTTTGTCAATGCTTTATCTCAATAAAGATTATTATTTTGGGAATTACGAAATTTAGCAATTTCAAATTATTAATTAATATATGTATTACATATATATTAATACATATATTAATTATCAATAATACTTATTATAATACTAATATTAATAATACTATATTATAATTATTACATATACACATATATTATTAATTAATATATATATATATTATATTATTAATATGTATATATATTATTATATTATTAAAAAAATATATATATATTATTAAAAATATAATATAATATTTTTGCTGCATATTAAATAAATTAAATATATAATTATTAAATTAAATATATAATTAAATATTAAGTATTAAATTAAATATATAAAATATATATTAAATTAAATATATAAAATTCATTTATAGTAAATATTACTTTTATGAGCCACTTTATAACAAACATCCTTATACTTATTTATGATGACGAAATGTTTATTTGGTGTCCTAAGATTTCTTTCACGCTACGTCTATAGTTATGAAACAGGTATAGTGATGCTGTTACCTCTCCGTTTTCCATAGGAGTCTGCCTAGAAGAAACACTGGTGCATATCACATCGTCATCGCCGATATAGACGAGTTTCCCAGTGACAGGAGGTACAGAATAACGCGTCCAACATTCTTCATCGCTTGGCGCGTAATACTGCCATGGTTGGAAATTTTCACCATCGATAGACTTCTCCAAAATCCATGCGGCTGGCCTTGGTGAATTCGCCGCCTTCACAATCACGTACTCTATTTGATACACCTGGACAGATAATGTTCACGATACGTTGCATATTATTACGTTTATTTTTATCACCCAGACAAATGGTATTTGATACGATTAATGAAATATATCTTAATATTATTCATGTTACCGGAACAAATGATATAAAGCACAATAAAAAAGCTATAAACTGCAATCTCGATTTTATATTATACTTTTGCAGTATATGCATTTGCAGTTTACTTTGTAAAATCTTAAAGGAAAATCGTCATAATTGTTAAACATTATTTTACTTGGCTTTTCATCAACTCTAACTTTTATTAGAATTAAAAATGCATCTAAAGGAATTAAGTTAATCATAAAATACTAGAATTTTCATTTAATAGTATTGAATATTTATTTAATAATACTAGCATCGTTAAAATAGTAAATCTTTTGATTTTTCATTTGGAATTCAAGAAATTTCTATATCTTAGAAAAATTCTATATGAAAAAGATCTTTATATGTACATTTATAATTAAAAAAAGAAAAAAATGAATTCAAATAAATAATAAATTACAATGTAATAAATATGTAAACGTAATAGCAAGCACATATTTTCTATAATCACTCTATATGGAGAATGACAAATATTCTAACTAGTTAATTATAAAATATTAGAATTTTTATTTAATAGTATTGAATATTTATTTAATAATACTAGCATCATTAAAATAGTAAATCTTTTGATTTTTCATTTGGAATTCAAAAAATTCCTATATCTTAGAAAAAAGGGATACTATATGATGAAAGAGATCTTTATATATACATCTATAATTAGGAAAAAAAAATTCATTGAAGTAAATGATAAATTACAACATAATAAATATATAAACGTAATAGCAAGCACATATTTTTTATAACTACTCTATATGGAAAATGACAAATAGTCTAATCATCCAAAGTAATGTTAGAGAATGTACATATGTGAACACAGAACGCCTGCGACTTCATGAGCTATTCTGTTTCAGTGTATAATGGTGGAAAACGACAGAGACGACATAGATCCATAGATACCCTGCGGTTTGCCAGAATCCCTGTGGAGCCCGGTGAATTTTCTGCCGGATAATTAAATTCCAGGCACGCAGAAATCGTGTGGAATAATTCACGTGGCTGAATTGCTCACAATCCATCCATGACAGTGAATAACAGTTTGCTTACTTTGCTTACTTCGAACTTTAACAAATACATGGTTCTTGCCTCATTTTCATTAAAAAAAATTCTGCTTCTTGTAGAAATGAAATATGTTCAAATTGCGTTGGAATTGAAATACTATTATAAATTTCCCTTCAATTAATCAGTCATTTCACACATTTGCAATGACATAGTTGTACAGAAAATTTTCAGAAGAGGGGGAGAACCACTGTTTTTTGAATGTAGCTTTTATTGTTTTAGCAGTTCAAACACAGTTTCACTGTATTATTTGACCATAGAAATTACTTTGTTATTTGTAGAAATTATTTTATTAAGCTGTCAGGAATCAATGTCACGTTAATGCAATATCTCATATTTGCAAAAATGAACTTTCATTTGCTCGACATATTTTTTTTTCATGTCTTCATCATGTCTATTCTACGTATTCTATGTATTCTACGTGTTCTATGTATTCCATGTATTCTTCTACGTATTTTAGAATTTTATATAATTCTATGAAATCGAAATATTTATAACACTATGATAAATTATTGCCGAGTACTGCCTTAATGTCTCCTCATTTAACCAGTAACATTCTTCACCTCTATAACCTCTGTAACCTGAAAATGGCGATTTTTATTACACGAATTTATGATTAAATTGTTGAAACTGCTGAATTGCACGTTGTTCATCTGTACGCTACATAGGCTTGATTTCACGTAACGTGAAATTTCATTGCAAATCAAGAGAAATACTCCCACGGAAGTTCAATAATTTGTCGAACGTTTGCAGTAACTCACGAGGCCCCGATGGCGGCCTCGTCGCGTCGTGTCACCGAGCAGACACGCGTCGCCCTGTTTCGTCGGGTTAACAAGACAGGAGGAGTCCCTCATTCTCTCGTCGGGTCCGTCTTTGTCGTTTGTCGTTGTCGTTGTCGTTGTCGTCCTCGTTGTGTCGCGTCGTTACGCCGGCATTGTGAGGCCAGACCGACGCCCACTTTCGGACCATAAAGACAGATCGCATGTCTGCGATACCGACGGGGCCCGCTTCCTTCTAAGGGCTTCGCCCGGAACGCTCGTCCCGAATACCCGAGGAAACGGACTTCAATTATCCGATCCTTTTGCCCGATCTGTGCATGTAGATTCACCCCGACTAGCCGAATCATGGAAATCTGCTCGTTAATATTAAGACCGAGGCGGACTCTGCTTTGAATCGGACTTTCGTTTTTCTTCTTTCAGACATTTTTTTTTTTTTTTTTTTTTTTTTTTTTTTTTGAAATATTAGGAGATTTCTCAAAGGAGTACGACGACCAAAATTGAAGAAAAATCACGTTTAGCGTAGTTCATTTAATTTGATAGCTATTACAAAGAAGTTATATTAACAATTTCATCGAGGAATCTACACGATTTAGAATTAATATTTTTTTATTCACGAGAAATGTCCTAACTGAAGACTTTCGTGCAGAAGTTGCAGATGCCAGTGTCTCTCAATCAATCAAATATTAAGATTTAAATTATTTTCTAACAATCCATGTATCTTTTTTTCCTTTTTTCTTTTCTTTCATGTCGAGTACCAACAAATTTCCTGCTTCATGCTCGTTGACAATTAACGATGAAATTAAATTTAACAGCGTCAATATAAACGAGACTTCATAACTTTATATAATACATACATGTATAGTGCAACATTGTAATAATTAAAATGAACGATGTATTTCAAAATAGGTTTCTTAGCAACCAACAAATGTTAATTGTTCGCTCATTTTCCAAAATAAGAAATCACTCGATTTCTCAAGCCTTTCTTAAACCTAACCTAAACCTAACCTAAACCAATCATTTAATCCAAAGAGCTACACCGCGATGAAATCGAATTGAATAGCGTCGATATAAACGAGATTTCACGTGCACTAACTTTATATAATACATATATGTATAGTGCAACATTGTAATAATTAAAATTACTCAATTTCTTAAGCTGTTCTTAAACCTAACCTAAACCAATCATTTAATCCAAAGAGCCACACGATTGAAATCGAATTGAATAGCGTCGATATAAACGAGATTTCACGTGCACTAACTTTATATAATACATATATGTATAGTGCAACATTGTAATAATTAAAATTACTCAATTTCTGAAGCTTTTCTTGAACCTAATCTAAACCTAACCTAAACCAATCATTTAATTCAAAAAGCTACACCACGATGAATTCGAATTTAATAGCGTCGATATAAACGAGATTTCATGTGCACTAACTTTATATAATAAACATTGTAATAATTAAAATTACTCAATTTCTGAAGCTTTTCTTGAACCTAACCTAAAATGTAACCTAATCCAAAGAGCTATGATGTAGAAATAAGAGTCTGCCACTCTATGAAATACAAGTACCTTTTCATCATTCATTTACGAAGCAATCCGGACGCGTCGTCGATATTTGCAGACGCGCGCGTCCGAAAAGTGCGCCTGCGATCCAACAAGATGAAGAAAACGAAAAGTACAGAAGAAAAAGAGGAAAAGTACGACACACGCAGCACCACGACGTGCAAACGTTCCAAAGGCTAAATATTTACACTGGCTGCACGTGTTCGTCTGCTCCTTCGAGCTCCGCTATCAGCATCGCGTGCCTCGTCATGGGGTAGGTCGTGTTAGAAGCCGACCGAGTGTATTCGGAGTTCAAGGTTGACGCTTGATGCTATGTAGCAGCCACGGGGGGGGGGGATATATGTATATATTGGATTCTCTTCACCGTTCGCTGACGAACGTCGGCGAGCACAGAGAAAACAAACACGATCTCTCTCTCTCTCTCTGCTAACTTGTCGATTGCAACGATTGCGTTAGTGTTTCGCGGATGAGAGAGATACTGTTCATCAGAAACAATGGTAACAGATCGGTCATATCTTCCGCTTTCTACCGTCGTTCAATTCAATTCAATCGTAATCGTATCGAACAAAGGTGAGAAATATACGAAAAAGAGATTCTAGATATAAATTCAAACGTAAGAGAGAAATTTCATGGAAACTAATTAATTTGTTAATTAACGTCACTGAAATCCTGTTAGAAAGTGTTTGTTATGTTGTTTCACTAGCACGCATGAAACAGAAAATTGTACAATGAGCACATTAAATATGCTATACGTTATTGTTACTACAATTATAATTTAAGTAAGTTTTATTTGCCTTGCTCTACAATTGTACGTAAAATCTTTAAAGTTTTTAAAGTCGCATTTCCGATTATTTATTTATGTTTTTTTCTTCAAATAAGTGTACGAAACATTTTGGAAATAATACAATTTTAACTAACTAATTAATTAAGATCCAAAATCCTTCTTTTTTTCTTTGGTTTTAAATAAATATTTGAACTTTGACAGATTCTTCTAAATTTTTGCAACTAACTGCTGTACATATTTATTAATACATTAGATTTTTTTTATTCATTATTGGATATTATGAAATTTTATTCGTGATTAACTTTCATTTTATCAAATTACTCCTATTGCGTCAGTAAAAGAAAAAAAAGAAAAAATTGAATAAACCCTCAGGATATAAAATTTTAAGAAGTAAAGTAAAAAGGAAAATAAACTCTAAATATAGATTAAGTAAATGTAAAAAGATAAAACTTCACAGTGAAAAATATTAAGAATGATCTACATTTATATTCCAATTTAATTATCACACTTATTGATATATATTCTATGTATAATATTATTCATCCATTAATTAAATTTTTAAAACCCAATTGTCAATCTTTAGAATCTCATATATTTATTACACGTGATTCCGTTATTTATATATATTCAGATATTATTATATTCGTGTATTATACTTTACATTAACCGTCAAAATTAATTCTAATAATTTATATGATTTCCGAATGAATTGTTTGAACCAAAAAGCAAAGTATTGCAGTAAAGTAGAGCAAAAGTAAAGCAAAAGGAAAATTTCATTTCTCTTTTTATTAGTATCTGACATTTAACGTGTGTAAATTCTAAATAATGTACAAGTTCTAAATATGTTTAACAACACATATTTATTTTCGCTTGTAATGATTTTAAAATTTCTGAATTGTTACATTTACGTGTAATAATATATCTGATAATAATAATACAATAATACCTGAATTATTTACATTTAAATGTAAAACTGAATGTACATTCATTTTAAAACTTCTTTCGTTCTATACATTGTACGTTGTATACATTAGTGACACGACCCGCCTATATAATTTGTATGCAGTGTAGGTGAACAGCAAAAGGGTTGAGCAGCAAGCAATTTGTCACTGTAACTAGACTTTATTTTTAGGTATATCCCAGATGTGAGTGACATGACTTTAGGGGAAGATGTTATGGTTGTTACATATACAATTAAATATTAGATATAAAATATCATTCTTTTTATCTATTTTTTTTTCATATTAAAAGATATAATAAATATTGTTCTATTAAATATTAGATATAAATAATTAATTAAATATTAAATATAAAATATCATTCTTTTTATCTATTTAATTTAATATTTAGATATTTAATTAAAAATTAGATATAAAATATCATTCTTTTCATCTATATTTTTTTCATATTAAAAGATATAATAAATATTGTTCTAATAACAATAAATAACAACGAATAGTTTAACCTGTACGAGATTTATAAAATATCTCTTTCACAATCCCAAAAAAAAGAACATGTGTTAAAGTTGTACGTTGCAATTTGAAAGCTAAATTTTTCAATTATTGATAATTTCAGTATAACAGTTGTGAAAATACATTACTTTAGCTAGATTATCTCCTTAATTTTTCTGAAGTGTGATAATTAAAATGTCCTTTCATTAACAGTACCGTTTAAATAATTGATAATCGATAACGTTTACGAAACCATTTAAAGGATTTAAGTTAAATTTAAACATTATCACTTCAAATCTGTAAATAATCCCTACAGGTTCCTATGAAATATTATAAACGTTCAATCGAGACAAGTCAACAAATCAATTGAAGTAGAGATTCAAGTGCAATTATCTTTAATCAGAAATTATCGAAACGTAGTGACTTCACTTTCTCAATAATACTTAGAAATGGTAAAATGTTTGCATGGTATAAATACTAAAAAAAAAAGAAGAAAAAAATTGAAATAAAACTGAAAATTAAAATTAAAATTATAAAGGAAGTTCTTTCTGGCAAGAGTTCAAATTAGAGAAATGATAAATATAATGTCGTTCATATCTTTCTACAGAAGAATGCGGGGAATTTGTGAAGTAATCGGGGATGGAGGACTTCATGAAGTCATCGAGCAATCACGTGAATTTTCAACGGATCATCGTGTGAAAAAAAGTGCTTCGAACCGGTCTTCACGGTTCAAGGGGCCAGCACGTTTATCTTCGATGGGTTTGCCACAGTGTAAATAGTAGTAGGCTCATGGATGACCCCGCAAGAAAAAACACATCAAGGGCTGTACTTGACGCACCCCATTCAACATCAAACTCGACCTTTCTACAGCGCTGTACCCTAGAGACTGATTATATTGCACTCACAACAGTTGCAGCACTTCATAAAGTTATCGTACACAGATAGCATCGGACATGCCAACATATATGAAGTAATTTTCTATCATTTTCTACTTTTCTCGTGAATTTCTTTTCAGTAAGAATTGACAAAAAAAAAAAAAAAACAAATATAGTAGCTTGTACCAAATTTACAAAGAACACGTAAATTGTATAGGATTATATATTGGTGCAGTACATTGTATTATTATTTGTGTTTTTAATAAAGAAACTCGGAAGTTGTTAATACACTCCGAATTTTCTATGTATTTCTAGGAAACTTGAAATGTAAAAAATATGTAAAATATTTATTACAATATTTATCACAGTAGATTGCTCAGATTCCATTTGTTTAACTGCGTTTTTTTTAAAATATCAATTTGCATGAAAATTTGTGGCTTAGTTGTCAATAGACATATTTTGAGCAAAGAATTTTTAATTTCTTCGAGTTAAACAAAAAAACTGGTTAAGTATCGAAATAGTTTTCTGTGTTAAAATTATATAATAAACCGCGAATGAAAAATTATAACGATAATATTTGATCTTCATTGCTTCTTAGAATTTGTTCCTTCCACTTAACATTGTAGACATTTAATAAATAATCCTTTGTTAGGTTAGGTTTAGGTTAGGTTGAATTGTATCATTCTTAAAACTCATACAGCCTTCTGAAAGCTAAATGAAAATGAAAATGAATTACTAAAATGCAATACTTATATGTAGAACTTTACAATTCGGAAATAAAATTAAAATTATAATGTAAAAATATTATAGAATAAAATATAAAATTATATTATAATTTACATTATATATTATAAAATATATATATATATATATATATATTATAATATAAATTATAATATAAAAAAATTAAAAAAAAAATTATAAATATAATACAATATATATTTTCAAAATATAATACAATACGATTTATCTTGTTACTTGAACATTTTATTCAAATTTCTATCATCGATAATTTGTAACAACTGATAATAAAAATCATCAAGGAAAATTGATAATAAAATTTTTATCAACATAAATGAGAGAGAAAGAGAGAGCAACCAATCTACAACCTAAATACTTGCCTGGAGTCATTCTTATCCTATTAAGTGACCTTTACGATCGTGAGCCATTTTTTTCAACATAAAAGTTGGAGGGAAACGATCGATCGGTTCGAAGAAAATCAAAAGTGACCGCGACCGCAAAAGTTACGCTCGATCTCGCTTCGAGCATCCGAGAAACATGATTTTTTTTTTTTTTTTTTTTTTTTGCTAGCAGAGAGCGGAATTCTCTCGTGGTCCGAAGAAGTGGGAAGGGGGTACCGCGTTCAGGGGAAGGCTCCCACGATCGAGTCCGAAGACTAGTCGCCTTCGTCTCGAGGCCGCGGCATATCCACGCAGCCTTGTAAGGATGCGGCCTAAGGTATTAGCATCGAATGACAGAAATGGCTTTATAGCGGAGAAGCTCACGAGATGAAGAAAGTCAATAATGGACCGGATCGGCGCGGCCCGAGAGTCAACGATCATCCTTCGCTAAGAACGCGTGTAGATGGAGCCAGATTGCGTTGCAACGAAAGAGAGATTTTTATCGTCGAATTGTACGATTATACAGGTGGTGCAGGTTTAGGTCAGGTTGCGATTGTGTGATTTTTGCGTGAAATTCTGAACAATTTTCGCGTTATCGTCGCTCAGTTTTTCCAAAATACGCAAAACTTCGCGAAAAAGTTTCAGCGAAATTTCCAAAAAAAAACGTGTCAACTTCAATTTGACTGAAATTTCGAAGATAACTTCATTTTACATGGAAACAATATTTATGGCCAGGATTTTTGGCGACTCGAAATTATTTACCCCCCCCCCCCGACTCGAAATTTTGCGAAAAAGTTTGACAATAAAGATAAAGCAATTATGTATATTTGAAATAGATCGAATAGCAACGATTGCATCGATTTTAGTTGCCTTATGGCAATGCTAATTAACAACCAACAACCGACTGTCACAATCTTACGACGATTAAACCATATTGAAAACTGATAAATTGCACTTTGATTGACATTATTATTAATAAAACTGCAGACACTGAAAAAATGTTATTAGAAATTCAGCAACCACTTGACAGAATATCACATCAGAAAAATTATCTCCGGTTGCTTGGCGAAAAGTTACTAGCGCTATTTCTTTGTAACTCGCAAGTTACTAGCGTTGTTTCTTTGTAACTCGCAAGTTACTAGCGTTATTTCTTTGTAACTTGCAAGTTACCGGCGGAAAGTTACTAGCGCTATTTCTTTGTAGCTCACAAGTTACTAGCGCTATTTCTTTGTAACTGGCAAGTTACTAGCGCTATTTCTTTGTAACTCGCAAGTTACTAGCGCTATTTCTTCGCAACTCGCAAGTTACTAGCGTTATTTCTTTGTAACTCGCAAGTTACTAGCGGAAAGTTACTAGCGCTATTTCTTTGTAACTCACAAGTTACTAGCGCTATTTCTTTGTAACTCGCAAGTTACTAGCGCTATTTCTTCGCAACTCACAAGTTACTAGCGTTATTTCTTTGTAACTCGCAAGTTACTAGCGGAAAGTTACTAGCGCTATTTCTTTGTAACTCGCAAGTTACTAGCGCTATTTCTTTGTAACTGGCAAGTTACTAGCGCTATTTCTTTGCAACTCACAAGTTACTAGCGGAAAGTTACTAGCGTTATATCCTCGTAACTGGCAATTTCATCGGTAGCTTGCAAAGAGGGGACGAACTGCCGCATCATTCCAACCGATCATTTGTTTTCTACCGTCCCCCGTAACTTTTTGGTTTTCACGTACACGGATGATATAACGCCGAAGTAAATTGCTCTACGATCTATTCTCGGTGTAGGGCAGATATTCTAAATACACACAAGCAACTGCTATTTTCTGACCACGCGAGCACGTTCGAGCATAGTGTGCAACCGAGAGCAAAAAGTCTCACGGGCGATAATGCACTGGCAATTTTCAGCCGCGCAGGTTCGCGCAACTGCGCCGAAATCCTCTGTCTCGTATTTACATATATGCGCGGCGTACATATTTTTAGAATGTGATTCAACGATTTGATTCATCCGTTCCCTTGTATTTTCTGTTAGCTTTTCCCGTTTTCCCTTAATTTAGAGATACTTCATAACTGTTCGATGTCATCTTCAAACACGAGATAGATAATTTTTCAGACAATGAGAAAAGAAATTATAAATTTTCATCTGTCTTTTTTTCTTTTTTTAACGAGTGTTAAATGAAAGAAATAGCGAGATTCCCTAAAAACAAATTCAATTACCACTGAAATTACTAGAAATCACTTGGCTTACTCTTCCAAGAGTCGTTTCATTGAACTGAGATCCGGCTTTTCACAATTATCGGCTCGAAGAAGTTCGTAAACGGCAACTATTAATAGAACTAACCTAAAAACTTCGTTCCGTGTAAAATACCAAAAAAAAAAAAAAAAAGAAAATTCGAACGCCAATTGAAAAATCGCTTGGCGCGCAGTTGAATTCCAATTAAAAGGCACGTTGCCGCCATGTTGAAAGGATCTAGGACTTTTTTCCCGACGTAAATGAAACCTAAACCTAACCTAAACGACCATGGCCGATTCCTTGGAAGCCGACCGCGTCGAAGAATTCTAATAACGACAAGCGTCGCCCTTTCTTCGATGTAGCTCCTCCGACCCTGAGGAACGAGTCTCTGAAACCACGCAAAGAGGGAGCAACTTCAAGCCTTACCTTACCGGCCTCCAGGAACCGTCTCTCTCCGGTAAACTTTCTTGCCGCTGCCACCCCATTTACGGGCGTTGCAAGATAGCGCACAATGCCAATTTATTAGTGGTGCCCCTTAGCCTCGCTTCAACGAGGGGGTCTTACGGTGTCGCGTCGCGCCCATAAAGGGATGGTGTGCCCGGCGCGCACCATCGTTCGTGAGAAAACAAGAAGAAAACAGCAAGGCGCAACGACACACCACGGTTACCCACGGTCCACTTTCGACGACGGATACAGTTTTTTTCGAGAGTTAAAAGTGAAAGTTAGTTTTCTTCGCGAGATTCGTTAACGAGGCGATGGAGAATCATCGTGGACGCTAGAAGGCAGGAAAGAAACGACTGACTGATGATGCATGATATATCTCGGATAATTCGGAAAGTATTTTGTATTGGTAAGTTCGAAATTGTTCTGTGATTCTTTTTTTTTTTCATTTTGAACGATATTATTGAAGTTGTTCGTAATTCAATTCTTATTCAGTAGCATTGCCCTTACTTTCTTTCTACAGTATGTATAAACGTGTGTGTGTTTTCTTCACTTTGAATAAAGCTTGGATATTTCTTTTTTCCACACAGTAAAAACAGTCTTTTTAAAAGTAAATTCACTTTACATTTTCTGCACGCTTGTTTTGAAATATTTTTGAATATTAATTGTCATTTTATTCCCCTTTTTCACTAATCTGACGAACCTAACCTAAACCATAAGCAAATAAATATCGTCAGTGGACACGAAGGAAGAAAACTTTATTTAGTCTACAAAAGCAAAGAGCTCTTGAATTCTCTACTCTTGCGTATATTTTATCAGTCAACACTACTGATAAAATTATAATACTACGAATGAAATATTCAACGACTTTATTCTCTCTCTGTTTACTTGGTTCTACTTACTTTCAAATGTATCTCTGTATATATCAAAAAAAAAAAAAAAAGAAATCATTCCTAATTCCTTCGATTGTTAGACTTGACAAAAATGATTACGATCTGAACTGTTTGGTTAGAAATAGTAGCTCGTTGGTAAACGATCGTGCAACAACGTTTATCGTTTAGCGTTATGCGTGAAACAGCCGCGTTTTCGCGAAGGTGTCGCCACTTGAGATGCTATCGCGTGTAACAACGTGACGCGAGATTGTGTTTACGATACAACGTTGCTTCTTCTCTTCCTCTTCTTCTTCTTGTTCTTCAGTGTCGTACTTGCGCCTCATCGGTTGGAAATTACGTTCAAGATGAATCATTATTCTTATTTTCGGTCCAAGTATTTCAGGGTATTTGAAACTCTTAACTGCTTAAGTTTTAATATGATTCTCCAATTATGTTTCACGTGTTTCTAAAGTCGTTCGTGTATATTTCAGTACCGAAAAAAATGAATAGAAAACGAAGAGAAGTTTGGTTAGATTAAAATTTTGGAGAATTCAATTATTATTTTCATACGTTCGAGAACATTTGCAGTGGCGGAGGCAATTTTATCAGGAAAGTATATAACTGCGAACTGGTTATTGAATTATTTTGGAGGAAAAAATGTGTAATTTAGGAATTTACAAAAATATTCGAATGACTCGATTAAAATACCTTGTAACTTCTACACGCATTTTCAGATTCATTGTTTTCGAATTTTAATATGATTATAAGCTTTCCATTACAGGGCTAATGAAATTTCGAATTAACATTAATATTCTTTGACTGTATACATAAAAGACTTTTCTATTCAGCTTATAATCTTCGAGAAACCTACTTTATCGAGATTTTACAAGAAATTGATTAAGAAATTCTTTCCATAACAAAATTCTTTTTATAACAAAAACAATGTATGAACATCAATATGATCCACGCATATTAAGAGCCAATATTCATTATACATACAAAATTATCAAGTGTAAGATATTAATAAGACTATCAATTGCAAAATGATATTGTTATTCATAACTGAATTTTACATTACAGTGTCAATGGAATTTCAAAATTTGTTACATTGAAGCATGATATACGCATATTCAAAAAGAACGCTTTCACGAGCAACTATAAGAATACATTAAGTTTTCCGTTTCACCTGAAGCAACGTTTTTTTTTTTTTTTAACCAAAACGTCCAAGCCAAAGTAGTATTTCGTAATCCGTCGAATGATCTTCGAAGAATTTCAATTACAGTGCCGAAAAGGGGGAAAAAAGGGAAGAAACGTCAACGATATAACGATGCGGCAAACCACAAGATCCTCGTAACCTTATATTCAACCAGAATATCCTCGTCGTCGAAACTGACGGTCTAGTTGACACGAGTCTCATAATCGGATTATATCGTCTCGCGTTACCTTAAATCCATCTGCAATTAATACGTCTCCACCTTCTACTTGGTAACACGAGATCGCCCTAAGTCTGGTTGTTTCACGCGTACTATATACATACATATATATATCCAGTGGTAGCTCGTGATATGACATCCCATCAAAATAAGATACGTAACAAGTAAACGGTGCATGAAACAGTGCCCCGATGAACCATTTCAATTCTAATCAGTTCTAATTGAATATGTTCCGATGAAGTGTTCATAACTGGCGAAGTCGATATTACAATTGGCAAAATGATGGGAATAAAAATATATTAATATTTTTAAACCCTGTTGAAAGTAAAATCCTGTACTGATAACAGGATAAATGATCTTAACATTTTTATATACAAAATTATATATAACTTGCTTTGAGCATCTACTGAAAAAGAAAAAAAAATGAAAGTGATATATATATATATATGTATATACACACATATATACTGTATACATTTTTACACCCTTAACATTTCTACAAACATAAAAATACAAAAATCAGCGGTCCGCTTGTCGCGATTAAATCCTAAGCAACAACAAAATAATTAATCCACTTGCCAGTTTGCAACTTCTCATATGCATCCGTCAACGTAATAATAATTGCTACAAGATGTGTTTCACGTTACCGAAAATACTCGCTCTCTATTTTAGACTCGATTTGTAGGTGGAACTGTTCGTCGCCGAAAAGTCTGATAGACGTCGCGATTGTATGGCTTCACGGAGAAATTCAATCGGTCATCGGGCTGGAATCAGTGAAAAGCGTATATATATGTTCCTTCCTCCCCGTGAGGATCCGCAGGGGTTCTTCTTCATCTTCTTCTTCTCCTGTGCAAGCGTTCGAGGAGCGTTCACATTTTTCGTCGTGGCGTTCCCTCGCTCGAGGAACCACGCCGCGAATACTTGTACGTACAGTGAGCCCGGAGGGGCCGAAAGTATGCAGGCACCGTGTACAACCTGCGCCGGTAAATACCTGATCCAGTATACCTGCGGCGCGACATGAGACCCCTTTGCCTCCATAAACGTCCAGCTAGCGTATTCTTTACCGCACTTATTCTTTCTTAGCCGTCTCTCTCTTCCTACCTCTTGCTTGCAAATGCTCACGCCTTCGGTCGCTTCGCGAAAAACGAATAATATTCCTCGTGCTATATTTATATATATTGCATAGGATTATATATATAATCCTTGAAAAATAATCTTTGAAAAATGAATATATATATATATATATATATATATATATTCATTTTTCAAAGATTATTTTTC
>WIUT01003540.1:0-19507 GCA_010645135.1 Tetragonula clypearis
ATTTGGGAAATTTCACTTTGGAAATCTGCCATCGGAATACAAGCACCGCGACTGTATTTTTTTCTACACCGGTTTCAAATCGCACGGCGTAAATCTGTTCACCAAACGAAAATTTTCAATTCGCCATTAATTTCGATACTTTGCACAAAGAGAAAGATAGAGAAAAATATGAAAATGTAAATTATGACTTTTCTGCTGGAAAAAAGAAAAAAAAAACAGATGTATACGTATGTATACATCGCAAGCAGAGGAAATATTTGCAAAAATCTTTGGAATATTAACGATCAGGAAATCGCTATCAATTTCGAGAACAAAATGAAACTGTTTCAGCCTTTGTTTGTTTTGCCATTCAACTCTGAAAGTTTATGCATACTAAAGTGAACAGTGTACGCGCGAAGATAGCGCTCGATTGCAACAGAAAATGCATTAAAATATATGGCTTCGCCATTTCGGAAATCGAAGCGCGACTATGGGATATCTACTTTACCCGAGTAATTGAAAAACATTTTTCTTCCTTTTCTTCGAATTTAACTTGGATTAAATTGGCGACGATAATCGGCGGTGAAAATAATTCGAAGGAATTGTTTGATTCTTCACAGTGAAATCAATGGGATTACATGAAATGAATGAAAAGAAACACCGAAGTCGAAACTACGATTGGTCGAACGTTGTGCGTAACATTTTGAAGAAACGAACGCAGACGAAGTAATTAGAAAAGAAGAAAAAAAATCCTAGAAAAATTCTACTTCAACTAGCATTTTTCTCGCCATTTCTTCGCCAATCACGTTTTCCCAGCGTCGAAAAAAATTCTCCAGTCGTTTCAATTCTCCACCTTGAAATATTAAAATTCTCTCTCTCTCTCTCTCTCGCGGAATTAAGACGCGAAAATTCAACGTTTGGCAGGCTTTCAGAGTTTCACAAAAAGGAGACTTAAAAAAAAAAAAAAAGAAAGAAAGAAAGAAAGAAGAACGAATATGAATAATAAATTCAGAAGATCAAACGATCATCTTGGCGCGTTAAATGAAGCGCTTCGAAACTTCCAAAGTGCAAGAAGATCGGTAGGCGAGCCTCGAAACAATGGCCGTTTAATTCCTTCCGTTTGAACGTCGTTAATTCGAAATGGGGGGGGGGGGAAAGAAAAAAAAAAAAGATTTACCTAGCCGCGAGGAATTGCGCGTAGGAGGAGGAGGCAGAGGAGGGGTGGTCGGCCATAGAGATCATTTGTATGCACGTCGAGTTGTTTGCCACGTCGCAGAGAGTTCATTTGCACGAGAAGGAAAAATCGCCGCTGATTCGAGCCGATGTGGCGTGTAACCGTTTCACAAGAGGATTTTGTACCTGTCAAAGCCATTCCCTCGAGTAGTCTGTCAACTTTGCGTTTTATCGATTGCCGCGACAGGGGCATTATTCCCCCATCGTGTGTGCACGCGTGTGTGTCGTTCGTACACGTGGAGGAAGAGGAGGAGGAGGAGAGGGCATTTGGTAAAGCCGCCGCGTTCTGAAAAGTGTCGGCCTCTACCTCTCCCCCTTTCACCCCCCCCCACCCACCTGCACACGTGTATTTCACGCACGGCGACTATTAATTTCTGATGAATGCAGTGATCGATGCGATGCGCAATATCACTCGCCCATAAATTTAAAGGATTTATGGTCCCATTAAAATCCTCCGTCGAATTCTTCATTGATTGATTCGGCATTTAAGCGCGTAGAGAAATTTCCGCGTTTATTCAGCAGATTTTTTTTCTTCTTTCGACCTCGTTCGAGATTAAATTATCAATGTCCCAAGCACTAATCTAAGCATTCATTGATTGATTCGGCATTTAAGCGCGTAGAGAAATTTCCGCGTTTATTTAGGAGATTTTTTCTTTTTTCTTTTTAACCTCGTTCGAGATTCAATTATCAGTGTCTAAGCACTGTCGTTGGTATCAGTGGATCACTGTCACGTCACGGTAATCATATTTCGTACGTATGGTTTCGAGGACTTTTTTTTCTCAATGCTCTTTCACTTGTTTGTGAAATTTTTAAATCGCTAGTAAATTATTAACGTATATAATCGCTTATAAATGATGAATATTTCCCAATACACGCGACACGCAGATTTTTCATTCTACAAAGTGTTGCTGAATTTTCCAATTGATTTGTCGTTTTCTTCTTTCAAGAAGGAAGAGATTACATTCGTTGGAAGAAAACAACAAGTAGTTTGTTTCGAAACTATAAAAGAAGCCCGAGAGAACGTTTCTTTTTTTTGCTGTATTATTTAATTTTTTCGGTTACGAGACAAACACGGTACTTGTTTCAAGAGTTTTCGACTGTTATGCACGTCCAAGCAATTTATCTTTCTCTTCTTCTTGTTCTTCTTCTTCTTCTTCAAAAAAAAAAAAGATTACGTTCATTGAAAGAAAACTAGTTTATTCTCGCATCAGAACTATAAAAGAAGCCCGAGAGAACGTTTTGCTGTATTATTTAATTCTTTCGGTTACGGGACAAACACGGTACTCGTTCCAAGAGTTTTCGACTGCTCTGAATATACATATCCAAGCAATTTATCCTTCTCTTCTTCAAAAAGAAAAGATTATACTCATCGGAAGGAAACTAGTTTACTCTTGTTATGAAAGAAGATGTCCCCACCAGACAGTATTTTACTGTGCTTGCGTGAAGTTGCAGTTATACTACTCGAGACATAGTGAAACGAAGCGTAAAACTTCTTTTTTTATAAATCCGCGTAATCATACATTAAATCTGTATCGAAATTTCTATGAATATCTACGTGATCGTTCTTTTCGCTTTCACGTGAATTAGAATAACAAATAACAAGGTTCGTTTCTTCTAAACGTTTCGAAAAAAAAAGAAAGAAAAACAGGCGTGAACGTGAGAAACGAAATCGATCTCTTCTCGAGGCATCGACTGATCGGGCAAAATTGAAGAGATTCAAATCGAGCAATTTAAATGTAAAACGCACATCGCCACGCGAGCGGAGATTCTCGGAGTTGCTCGGAGAGAGAATCTTGCAAATAAATTCTTAACAAACGCGCGCAGTTCTCTCCGATGTACGTAAAGCGAAAACAAGTCTACACTTTGTTACGGGCCTCGCGGGACCAACCACACCTCGCAACGCAATCAACTGTGATTCTAGCCCGGCTTTACCTTCAGCGAGGTCAAGCAGATTTCTTTTTTTTTTTTTTTTTTTTTTTAGGCCAGTGGTCCGCGAAGCGCTTCTCGACTCTCGAAATCTCGCCGTTGGAAATTGTCGTTGGAACGTCGGACGTGTCGTTTGAGAAGAAAAAGAAAAAAGAAAAAAGAAAAAAGAAGGAGAAAACGTGCTATAAGCTGAGAGAATGATGACAAAAACGACACTCGATCTGTGATTTATAAACTTTGCATCAAATCTAGTTCTATTTTATATACTATACAAGTTCGTCGACAATGTGACGTGCTGGATCGCGAGATCCCAGAATTCGTGGAAAATTTGAAACGCACAGTTCGATCTCCAATGTTCGAGAAATCGATTTGATCGATACTTGAGATGCTATGATTTTGCAAAGGCTCGGTTTGAAAACGCGAGGAGGTTTCTACTCTCGAGCGATTCTGGACTCGTTTTTTCGAGGGAAAACGCATAGAAAATGTTGCGCAGTGAGCGAGGAAAGTGAAGATGCGAAAATACTATAAATTCTAAACGTCTCTCTGAAACGTTGAACAATTCTTCTCCGCGACCTGAATCGACCACGGTTTTGAATATCAAAGTGTTTCTCTATGTATCACGACTCCCGGGGAACTTGCTGTAGTTTCAACAACAAGTTTCCTTTTTTCGCCAAATTATTAAATTCGGGAACATCAAGATTCGACGAGATGAATCTCAATGTCTGTGTCGTTTAGCCGTAATGCTCAAGGTTCAATAATACTTGGCGAAAAAGAAAAAAAAAAAAAAAGAAAAAAAATCGTACAGCAAGTTTCGAGAAATCTTTGCAAATGACTAGATCTTTGACCTTCGAAACGATGGTTGATTCAGCTACGAAAAGAATTTTTCAATATTTTCAGAGACGGTTGATTTTTGACCGTTTTCGAGAACTATCTCACTTGCTATGCACGATGTAAAAAGATACATTATTGAAGGAAACTAGGCTTCGCGCTTCAAAATGATGTCGAGTACATCGTTATTATAAGATCTTTTCTCACGAAGTCGTATCAATTTTTCATTCTTTTTATTTTCTACACTTTTCCAATGTGAACGTATTCAGCATTTGTACAGAACTCGGGTAGTAGTCATAGTCTATGCATTTGTCAAAGAAATAATATATAATGCAAATCTGTGAATTTCTATTGTACTTGCGAACGTAATAACAATTCTTAAGAATTTATGCTGCGATTTTGCGACTTAACATTAGGTCATTTTGACCCCCCTGAGGAAACTTTTCGTTAATTTTCTTCAAGGAAATATCAAAAATAAAAAAAAAAAATAATAATAAAAACTAATTATTGTAACTGACGTAATTTTATTGTTCGTTTTTTCTACTTCAACTTCGTAATAGATAGGTCAATTTATATTTTTTCTAATTAAATACCGAAAGGGGTCATTTCGACTCCTTTGGTAGAGATAGATTTGGTAGATATATGTCAACTCATGGTAAACCTAGTGCTAATTAAACATAACTGGTTTGACGTAGGGATGAAACAACACTTGGATACTGCAGAAACAAAAAAAAAAAAAAACGTATTATAAAGAATACGAAGTGCAATAGGATCTTCGAAATTTTTATTCTAAATATTTTTGCTTTAGCAAAAAAAAAAGAAGGATAGAAGAAAATAGCGTTAGACTTTCAGTCGTAAAAAGATGGTTAAAGCAAAGGCACGCGGGAAATCATCTCCTTGTATCATAAATTAAATTAAATAAATAACAGTTGTCGCGTCGATATATAAACCTCGTAGTATTTACTAATCCAAAAAAAAAGAGAAAAAAAAACTACGTGACACAGTAGAAGAACTCTATCTCGTCTCGAGAATGCTGACAGATTGCTCACAATTGTACGTAGGTATGAATTTGCTCGACGTCAAACCTCACCGACGATTCGCCGATCGTCGGAAATCATCGGTTGTTGAAGAGAAATCTTTATGACCGACTGTGTATCAATGTCAAGACAGTCTAATATATTATCGCAAGCAAAGAGAAGCAAACAACAAATTTTCCAAGCGAAACGTTCGACCGTGCAAAGGAAGGAACGATCTCAACCCGGAGCGCACCACACACACACACATAGCTTTCTGTTACGCTCGATAAAAGTGGACAGAGACGCGGGTACTAAATCTCTATTTGAAGGCGTGCACGGTGCATGGCAATACTATAATAAAATGTTTACACCGGGATCGTTCCTTTGCACGATGCTGGAAAGAAGATCTCAGTTCAGCGTTTATCGCTCGTATCGATGTATTTCGTTCGTCGTATTTTCGTTCTGTCCGCGATCTGATTGTGTCGCTCGCGTGTGTGTAATCGAGAATTCGCGCAGCATGTTCAATAATAATAATAATTTTGCAAAAGAGGGCGAACGTAACGAAATAGTTGGAATAATAATAATTCCGAATGATTTCGGACACTCTGTGCCGGTCTGTGTCAAGCAAACGTGCATAAAGCGACACGAGTTGGCAAATCGAGTTGCAAATCGATAAACAATAAATTGAAATAAATCAATTGCTACGTTTGAAATTCTTGTAACACGAAGATGTCGACTGATCCGGCCGATTCATCAGCTTTTATTAATTATAATTATCAAGTAATTGTCAATTGATAGTAACTAGTTTCTCTATCGACTGTTTGCACCGAAATTAAATGAAAGATTCGCTTATATTTAAACAATAATCTAAACACGCTGCAGTGTATCCAAGGATGAAACGTCATTCTTCAAACAGAAACGAAATAACGTCGATCTCGCGAGGGAAAAATTTAATAAAAAAAATATCACAGCTGCCTGATAAAAGGGTCGAACGAGTTTTCAGTTTCACCGAATTATCACAATATTAATTAATCTTTTTATCAATAACTTTCTGCAATAACATCGTTTTTGTATCAAAATCGAAGCGATTCGTTCGAGAATTGTACCTTACATTGCAATCAATTTCAACAAGTGTGTCTAAACATTTGAACACGATAGTGTGGTCTCAGAACATTGAGAGATCATTGATCAAATAAAAACCAAACAACATCTATCGTCGTGACGCGAAGATTTAATAAAAATATCACAGTTGCCCGATAAAAGGGTCGAGCGAGTTTTCAGTTTCACCGAATTATCACAATATTAATTAATCTTTTTATCAATAACTTTCTGCTTTAAAATTTCATAAAAGTATCGCAGCTGACGCCGGACACGGATTAAAGAGTTCTTCACTTATCTAATTGTTACACTACATTAATTTTTATTAACGCGCCGACTGTTTATATTATTTTCCTATTTAATCTACCGACTGTTTATGCAAAAACATTTGAACACACGTGATGGCGTGCCTCAGGCGTAGAGAGATCCAGATCGATTGATCCAGAAAATAAAAAAAAAAAAAGCGAAACGCAACGAGAGAACAACAGCCGACTGCCGGCGACAAATTAGAGGAACTTCACCGTTCGGGTGTTAAACGATTCGCAATTTACTTTCCGCCTCTAATAAAACTTTATTTGCCTGGGAACAGCGAGTGTTGCTGGAGCATCGCGCGTGCCGAGCCAAGAGAGCAAAATGTTTTATATTATCCCCCCCCCCCCCAATAGAAGAGATGTCTAACAAAACCGATTCATGTTTACCTCGATCGTGGAATCATGGCTCGTGCCGTGGTGTTCATTATTTGCGGAGAGGATTCGATTTGCCCGGAACACGGTTAAATTGTTTGCACGAGAAAGAAAGCGGGAGGAAAAAAAAGAAGAAAAGAGGGGGGGAGGGAGGGGGAAAAAAAAGAAAAAAAAAGAGGAATTGAATAACACGCTGTATTGATAGCTATTGATTACGGGGAGTATATTGGAAAGAAACGAAACGAATGGCCCGGCCATTTTGTAAAATAATTTCTTGCTCACTTTGTCCAAGTTGGTCCAATTGGCATAATTAAATGAGTATAAATGGATGTAACGAGCTGATTTTTGCTGACTGAAAGTCGAGGGGTGTTAAAAGAAAAGGAGCGTGTTATTTTGACTGTTTGCTGTTCCCGTATTTTATTACCATCGTCGTTTATAAAAGTATCGAAGCGTTAGTTTGGAACAAAATGATTGTTATTTCTCTGTGTGTAGTTTCAAGTGCTAGCTGCTTGGTGAGTTTTTCAGAATTCTTCGAGATAGCATTTCAATGACGATTCTTTCTTTTTTTTTTCAAGCAGTTTCCAAATCCAATTTGAAAATCTTCGCTATGTATATTTATTAAAAAAAAAAAAAAAAAAAAAAACAGCAGGAATATTCATGGAAAATTTGAAAGAGAAGTTCAAACACAAAAATAAGGCAAATAAATTTACCTACTTAATAGAAATTCATTTACTAGATAAAATAGCTGTCTATCTAAATTCCGTTTCCACGCAAAAAATTCGCGATAAATTGATGATTATCAGATAGTTGTGAAATTTAATCCAATATGATCCTGTCTCACCGCGGTGATAAGTGAAACTATATAAGTGAAATATTTCATACAAACCACACACGAAGAGGTATACGATGAAACTTCTCCGTGATAAATTTAGAAATACTCGCGCAATCAGCATAAAAAGCCTGCAATCCACTTACCAGATAGGTCTCAAGTTTCATCAATATAATTCTGTTTTATTATACAGTTCATAGCAAAATTTCGAAATGTTTCACGCATTTACTTTCCATGTGAAAAGTTCCGAAACAGTATTTTGTTGTACGTTAGAATTTTTAGCGAAAGAATTTGTTTTCTCCACTCTGCATTGGATATTTTACGTAAATATTTATGCATCGTGTGTATGTATATATCTCCGCGACTTCCAATTTCCAGTAAATGCATAAAATCCACGTTCTACTTATCACGGTGGATAAAAACTCCAAGTGTTTTTACACGAAATATATATATCGAAAACTTGCCTGCGGCAAATGTGCTCGCACGATCGGCGTAAAGATCCACGATCCAGAAATTCGAGGATCTGTCAGTTAGATTACAAATTCAACAAATATAACCTCGCTCTCATCACAGCGATGGCGAAAATATTTGAAAAGTTTTACCACACCGAGTTTAATCAATATTTTATATATTAATTACTGAATAACACAGAGAACAAATTTTGGATACTTTAAGTAGGCATTTAAGAAAAAATAAAATAGATATTTTAAATAAGTATTTTTTGCGCGTAAAGAAAATCGATTGTACATAAAATTCACAGTTTACAAGGAAAAACATAAAACACCAGAAATCCTTGAATCTTCTAAGAAATCGCAGTTCTTTGAAGGAACAAGAGTGATACTTCGAGACTATAAATGACACTCAATAGACGAATGTCATAGATCAAATTCTACACCCTCGATTTAATGGAGATAGATATAATAAACGTCGACCTTGAATTTCAAGATCAAAATTTATCCTATCCATCACGAAAGTAAAACTTTCCCAAAGGAACCATGGGTCGCATAATCTATAAAGTTCTTTCGAAAAATGGCAAAAAGGTTTCTTAACACTAGAACTACCAAAAAGTGGTCAAAACGATTGTATAATTTTGCTATGGAAATTTTGTATATTATATAACGGTGTATTTTCAGATACTCGGGGTTGACTTCCAATAAAATGTATTAATAGAAGCATGTATTCTTTATGTTATTATAATTATTTACTATTCTTTACTATTAATAACTTTTTCTTGTACCTTGCACCTCAATTTCTTTGCTACAAATATTCTAATTATTTTCGCCGGTAGTTCCAGTGTTAATCATTCGACACTGCGGACGCGTGCGTTCTAACAGCGGCTTTATGGTTTCGAACGCGCGGATGTCTAACTTAATAATAATTTTCTCAGGTTTCACTAACGTTTGATATTTTTTTTTTTACAGTTGTAGCGTCACAGTGTGAGTGCTCGTTGAAAACTCGAAACACGAACATTACATCCACAATACGTCCGGAATTATAAAGTCGCTGTTAGGACGCACGCGTCCGCACTGTTAAACGACCAACAACAAGATACTTTTTCCTTGCCATTTTTCCAAAAGAACTGTCAGATCGCGATCGGCCGGTTAGTTGGGCAAGTTCGAAACAATACTTCGAAAATACCCCTTCAAAACTATTCGAAACGACTTCATCCACGCGGTGGAAAAGTTATATATTTCAAATTCGAGGAACTTCACACGCGTGCACGTTCGTCAGACGAGCGCAAAGCAGCCAGCTTTGCATAAGCGCTCGTTTCCGGGGAGATCGCCCGTCGCAAATTGCACAAAGAAAGCCGGACAGCTCGGCTAAGCGAGAGAGAGGGCGAAGAGACAGAGGCTCTAACGATCGGGCGTAATTTTCGTTCAGCATTCATCGTCATCGAAGGATGGGAAAGTCGATGGCGAGTGATACATCGCCAAAGCGATTACCTCTGACGTTCGACTCTCGTTCGTACGGCCAATTCGTTGACTACCCTTTGGTAACTGCCTCTCTCTCTCTATCGAGCCTCCTCCACTCGAGGAAAATTCGAGCGGGCAGCAACGAAAAGGGTAGCGAGGCACTCTCCCTTTCTAGCACGCTCGTTTTATCCACCCCATTCACTCACGCCGGTCAAGCGTCACTGCCTCTGACTGCCTAGCCTGCTTTCTTCCCTGCTCAAACTGGACTTCCGGTCTTCGCCATTACGATACGATGTATCGCGTTCTACTTGAAACTGAGTAATCGTATATTGTACAAATGTAGCAAATTATGTGATAGATATTAACTTGGACAATTAAAATTTCGTTAATATATATTATGTATTAATGAATAAATTGAGATTTCGTTAATATATTATATATTAACGAATAAATTAAGATTTTGTTAATATATGTTATATAAATTAATACACATATAATATACATATAATATATTGTATATTTATATATATATATATTAATAATAATTAAAAATAAATAAGTTAATGTAAATTTATGTACACACGCACACACATTAACTTACTTATTTTTATAATCACTTTACTCTTAACAATATCATATAATTTCAAAATAAATTTTTCATATTTAAGTATGGTCGTAACTCAGCGTGCCGCGAGATTTTCAAACGCGTGAGAACATTCCTCGAGAGAGGAAAAGAAGATCAAGAACCGCTTATTCGCAATATCGAGAATCTTTCATTCATACATCGAGCATTCGAACACGTTTCATTTTCAATGAAATACCCCCGGAAGACGAAATACAATCACGCGATACTCGATGTTTCGTGATTATTTTTTTCATTCTCGCGTTACACGCACCGCGAGAAGTGCAAGCGTGATACTGTGGCTGATCGCGTGCAAACGCATGGCGTCGATTTTAATGGCGGAGAGAGGGAGGATACCCGCCTACCCTCAGAAGGGCCCATAATTCCAACCTTTTAATCCCGCAACAAAGAACGGATTAAGCAGAGTCCGCGAAACGAGCGAAACCGCGCGCGCCCTTAAACGCTTCCGCCAAGGCTGCTGCTGCTGCTGCTGCTGCTGCTGCTGCTGCTGCTTCCGCTTGCACGCAAACCGGCGAGCAATTATCCAGCTGAATACCCTCCTCACGAGTATCTGAATTACTTTTTCACCGGGTGCACGCTGCCTGTCTCGCGTACACGCCGGCCTTTGCAAAACGCCGGCGGCGATTCGACGAAATAGGCGAAAATGAAAGAGCTCGGACCGCTTTCAATCTTCTTCGCCACCGAAAGCAACCGCCATAACCTTTTTCTAGTTCGATGATAAGCGTAAACAATTATTTGCCCTGTTCTTTTCACTTGAAAAACAGATTGTCCGGGAAAGTTTCGGCGGACATGCGAGGCCGATGTTTATCCGTTATTTCAACAAATTGACATATTGGTGTCAACGAATCGTGTTGTCGGTGTCCGGGATGAGAAAACTGTCTTACATGCCTTGGTACAAAACAAAGCTCTGCCAGAGAGCCATGGTCAAGGCGACTTGGAGCTTTATTATCAGGTCGCGAACTTTCTATCGCGAGCCTGGGTCCAATCAGATGAGATTCGTGGCAAGTTTCTCGAACATCGGGCAACCTGACGAGAAGCAGAATTCTTTTGGCTTCGCGACGGTGCAATTCAGCCCTCGATCGAATATCACACACCCTTGTGACGAGCAACATTGTTTCTAATTGTTTCATTAATTCGAATATACGAAATACATTTTTCACTAGTTCGCCATATCAACCACGAGCTCTATCAATTTGACACTGACACTTCGTTGACGTGATTTGACTTTCTCTTTGCTCCTTCTAACTATGTATTGATTCAATCTTGTAGATTCTTAGAAAACACAAAATTTGAAGTTTTTATAGACTTTATTTATGTGCATAGTATACGTCCCGTTAATGCAGGTTAATGCAAACTATGGCCCGCTGTGGTACTTGAATTTGCGTGATAAAACGTATGGAACACGAGACGTTCTGGCTTGCAAGTATTGTCACAAAGTGATCATGCGGCCCACTGTGAAAAAAGTTTGCAATAAGTAAATTTCTATAGGTGATCTCTAATCTTCTCGTTTCATCGATTCTTTTGCTCAAGATTGACGTACTTCCTCTCGGTTCTCGGACTTTGGAATTATTATCGTGGACGAGAAAAGGTTCACGAGAGAGTCGTGAAATTCTTTGACGTTTTCTTTTCGGTTTCGATTGAAATCGGTTTGCGAGGACGCGTTTCGAGAATCTTCGAAAGAGTACATAATTCTTTAACACGAAGGTGTCACGCGTGCGCAGAAATGAAGAAATCTTCGGAAAATAAAGAAATTACAAGGTAAATGATTAATTACGTCAGAGCCAGTTAACTGGCGGGGGAAAAAAGAGTTCCAGACAGTATTCGCGGAAAACATCGAAAAACGTTCTAACAAACGTGGGTTTGTCGAAAAACTGACGATTCGAATTCTTTAATTCGTTTTTTCAGAAAAATCTTTTTCTTATATGTTGTTTAGTGAAAGCATGGATATTGTGTCCCCGCAGAAAATGTCATGAATTCAAACGTGAAAAGCGATAAGAAATTTTTTTCGTAACCCGTCACGTAGCCTTGACATTTCTCCTCTTCACCTATATAGTACGATTTCCTTTCTCACCATTTTATCAATCTTTGAACATTATGATTCAACGGCGAAATGTTAGGATTTCCTTGAATTTCTGTCGTTTAATTCCAATATTCAAAGTCCAACGAAACATTGAAAAAAAAGAAAGAAAGAAAATCGTATAGCAGATAGAAAATTTCATTCCTCAAAATGATGATGGATCTGGTGACGAAAAAAAAAAAAGAATTTTCAATGTCTTTGAAGACGTTTGAATTCTTGAAACCTTCTGAGAAAAGAAGTACTCCCATTTTCTTATTTCATCACATGATCGTTACATCTTTGAAGGAAAAAAAAAAAGAAGAAAAAAAGATACAAATCCAGCACTGTCGAAACGGAGTGAGTTTCTATGCTTTAAAATAAGATCAAATCGTACTGTCGTACGATTTTCCTTTGTAAAATTATATACAGTTAAAATTTCTCGTTTCGCTGATTCAATTATGCTTTCCGTTGTATCTCGTCAAAAGCGTGAACTCGTATCGCGTGACGTCTCGCGCAAAATAACGAACGGGTCAATCAATTTTGACATTCTGCGTGTGGGCCGTTCTAGTTTGATACAGTAGAACACTCCGTTTATATAAATTCCATTTAGTCGAAATCGAATTCTAGTCGATGCTCGATTAAATGAATTCCCCTGGTCGAATCCACTTATTTGATATACGTATAAACGAAAAAAAAAAAATCACCATTAGAGAACTTTGTACTGTGTAAATTCCAATTCCGATTTTAGAAAAATAAAAACTACAAACCTACGAGCTACTATCGATGTAATCACTTATTTTTCCTTTTTTCCAACATTTCTAATGCCACTTTTTCCTTTTCCTTTCCTTATCAAGCAAATCGACTTCCTTGCGAAATTAATTCTTCTTCAATTACAAACGAATACCATTCAAGAGAAATCGAAAGCTGTAAATTATTCCTAGCATCCGCTTATATTTTGGAAAATTAACAGAGCGAGACGAGCACCCCGTTGAGCCGTTAAATCTTAGTCAAACAACGCACCTTTAATCAACGAATCGAAAAACAAAATATACCGCATATTGGTCAATAAATTATACAACGTTCGTTCGTTCTACACTGTTGAGCCTTTTGTTTGTGATGCGGGGTGTTGACGTGCCGTATTTTGAGGCAATTAGCCTTTAATTTACTTTGAATTAAAGATCACACGAAGTTAATTACTCACGCGAGGTTGCATTTTCGTGCAAAGCAGGTGTACGTGTAGAAAAATTATGTATTATGTATATAATATATATATATATATAATACATCATATATAATATACATATAATATGCACCATACGTGACGCTCATTACATGTATAAAATTATTATTCATGCTGCATATTCATTATATTATATATAATATTGCGGTCTTTTATGCAAAACCATAGTTTTTGGAATATGATTAAAGAAATCTACGTAGAAAATCGTTCCTCGCACCAAATATTATAAAAAGTACTGTACTCTGGATATTTCATATGTATATCTTTTCATTATTCATTAGATAGATAGATAGATAGATAGATAGACGCTTATAAGAAAACTCCGGATGATTGAACTTTCAGAAAAAATGACGATCGTAATATTTAAATCCCATAGATGTAATCTGATTATTCAAAAATAATTGCCCGTAATGCAAAACGTAATGTAATTGTTCCAAGTATTTCGGATAACAAACTCAATGTAATCAGGTACAATCTCTTAAACTCCATCCTATTTTTTCATAAGATGTAATACTACTGCTCCTATTATTATTTCTCGTTACTGTTTCTGCCCCTCACGCGTAAATTTTCCAAAAATTAAAGTTAAAACATCTCCTAAATCTACGGCATAAGAGAGTTTTCTTTTTTTTTTCTTTTAAATATACATAGAAGCACACAGAGAGCATGTAGGATTGTATTAAAAACAGTGAGGATGGCCTTGAAATCTCCTTTAATTACAAAAAAAAAAAAAATAATTACCACTTGTGTATACTCTGTACAAATACATAATTGAAATATTTCGACATTAAAGGCCGCTTGGTTCTAGTCTTGGAAATAATAAAAAAGCAGAGATCGGCTAAACGGTTAAAATAGTAGACAAGAGGGATTGGCAATTTTCCTCGAAATTAACAATTACCCTGACGTAGCGCAAATCGATTTATTTCGTCGATTACCATTTAAATTGTAATAACAATTCACGCACGTAGAATATTTCGGCATTCGGAAGCCCGGTTGTTCCAGTTCTCCGGAGTAATAAAACAGAGATCGGTTCAAGCGATTAAAATAATAGATGGAGGCAATGGCGGCGAAGCCAGGCACCCACGTTTGCGAGTGAAGAAATCACCTGCGTCAGCGGTGCACGAGGAATGCGGGTGATGAACTATCACGCTTTTAATAATCGGCGAGGAACGATCGCGCTGAATCGGTAGAAGCGCGAGCACAACGGGACCAAAGCAAAAAAATGATATATCGGGGGCGACACCATTTCGAACGTCGAGGAGAAGCAGTTTGCTTTGGAATGTCGACTTAAAATTGTTGAAGGAAGCTCGGAGGAAGCTTCACGAGCTTCCGATCGAAACGCAGCAGAGATAGATGGAGCTGGAGAGTTCCGATCGTTGAAAACGCTTCTTGAAATGACAACAATGTCTGTCGCGCTAAGAGCGACTCGTTACTATTCCGACTTGTTAATTTGTAAAAACAAGGATTTCTCTTTCTTTCCGAGTTCGAGCGTTTTTCTAAATTTAATTTCGAAAAAAAATGACGAATATTTCGCGGGGATAATTAACAAGACGTTTGCCTGAATCTTTAAATTAATTTTCAATTGCAACTTTACCGCGCGAGATTATGCTTCTACGCCTTCGTACGATAGATTTTTACAAAGTTAATGTTCAAAACATCTCCTGAAACTAAATTTTTACAACTTTAATTAATAACTTGCAATTTTGATTAATATTTTTTTTCATGTTTTATGTACTTGAAAAAAAAAATATATATATATGCTTTATGTACATGGAAATATATTTATATATATATTTACATGAAAATATACGATTGAAAAGAAATATATGATTTCAAAAGGTCGATTTGACCTCGAGATCTCGAAAAATCTGGCGGCCATCATGAAACAGATTTACGTGAATAAAGTGACACCTGTTTTACACTCTCTGTACAGACGCAACAAGCTGGTTCTCCTGGCGTGACGAAATATCTCGTCGTACACGATCGAGCTATATAAGTTAAGTGAAATTCATGAAATCAGATAAATAATCAACGAATAAATTCAGTAGCATTTTAATAAACAGAAAATTGCCAAAACTTCCACCGAACTTTGCTTTCAGCGCCTTATTTTTCCGTTTTCCGCTCTCCAATTGCGAAGACAACGAAGAAGTTTCCCGAGATTGTACCGACGAGTTACATTATAGTATTATTTAGCGAATAAATTTCATCGTCGCAGCTCGTTCACTTTTTTTTAACAACAGCGCGTATTCAATTGACCGATCGACAGCAGGGAACGTCGGTTTTTAACTGCTCTTTAAGAGAAAGAGCTTTTCAAGACAATCCCAATTCACACTTCGCCGAACTTTTCGTTTTTCACACTACGGAGAACCGTGCTTGCGTTATCGTGGATAAACTGCGTGCCGTGCGAACGATTTCTCCCCGCCATTTTCCTTTAATGGGTTAGAAAATCAGTGCTTTCGAAGTGAACCTGGCGTTCCCAGCTCACCCCTTCCCGCCCCCTTAGGCGAAACAATTCGCAACAGGGCAGTTTGTTTTTATTCCACGTTCCCCCTCCTCCTCCTCCTGCCCCCGCCGTACTCGCGTAAGCACTTTCTTGAATAAATTACCGGTGATAGCCGAACTTTCGAAGAGTTCGCGCGCCGAGGAGCTTTAATTGTTACCGGTAAAGAAAAACGGTGGCTTATTTTCACAGGGTGGGAATACATTTTCGAGCGGCGGGCTGTTAAATCCGATCGGGGGTGTGTGAGAGGGGGGGGGGTTAAATTTCAAGTTTCTTTGGTGGAAGCGTGGAATACTTCTGGGATGTTTGGAATGTTTGGAACGTTTAAGATACTTGGGATATTTACTGCTGGAGTTTGGAATACTTGTAATGTTTGGGAAACACCTGGATCACTTGCTGTCGGAGTATTTGGAATTAACATTTTTGCATTTTGAGATTGTTTATATTCAGGATAATGGAATGGGATATTTCGAATAATTTCAGAATATTTAAAATTTAAAATATTCTGAAATTTAGGGAGCGTTTAGACAATAGGATATTTAAGATCTCGAATGGAATACGTAGCTTGTTTAGAATTTAGAATACTTGCAATTAGAATTCAGAATATTCAGAATTTGGAATATTTGAATTTGAAATATCTGAAATTTAGAATGTTTAGAATTTAGGATATTTAAAATTCGGGGTAGAATATTTGGGATACGTGGAATTTAGAACACTTAAATTTAAAATATCTAAAATGTAGAACATTTAGATTTTAGGATATTTAAAATTCCGAATATTTAAAATACAATTTAAATTCGAATATTTAAAATACAGGATAGAATACTTCGGATATGTAAAATTTAGAATACTTGAATTTAAAATATCTAAAATTTAAAACATTTAGATTTCAGGATATTTAAGATTTCGAATATTTAAAATACAGAATAGAATACTTGGGGTATGTAAAATTTAGAATACTTAAATTTAAAATATCTAAAATTTAGAACATTTAGACTTTAGGATATTTAAGATTTCGAATGGAATACGTAGCTTATTTAGAATTTACAATACTTAGAATAAGAATTCAAAATATTCAGAATTTTGAATATTTGAATTTAAAATATCTAAAATTCAGAATATTTAGAATTTTGGACATTTAAAATTCCGGATAGAATACTTGGGATATGTAGAATTTACAACACCTAAATTTAAAATATCTAAAATTCAGAATGTTTAGAATTTATAATACATAAAATTTGAAATATTTATATTTAGAATTTAAAAAAAAAAATCGAAATTCATAATATTTAAAACGCTTAGAGTTGAAAGGAAAAGAATTCTTCGAGATTGAAAAATCTCTTTTTCTTCGAGTCACAGCGAAATTTCACTCTCTTAACACTCTTATCTCTCTACATTTTATCTGCAATCTATCGCATGTCGCATATCTAACAAAATTAAAAAAAAATCAATTCACTGGCACCGAAGGTAATTCAATTTTACCAGCTTGGTAAATTTCTGCGAACGTTTCGTCCGAAACGACGAAATCGAAATTTGTTGTATCGAACTTGAGATAATAATCAACTTACTGCCGAAGAAGTAGCCGAATTTTTCACTTTTTCGTTTGATTCGCTCGAAGCATCTCGTCGCTCGGCGCAAGACGTTAATTAATTACGGAAACCGGAAACGGAAAACGGCCGTGCGAACGAACTTGCGAAACAAACTTCGATATAACAGTGTGGCCAGAGATCCAAAACAGCGACGAAACTTCGACGAAGCGCTAACGTTTGTAAAATGTAAATTTCCCGTGATTGGTTGTGATCAACTTAATTAATCCGCTGGGGCCCGGCCAGGCACGCGAATTGGATTTTACTCCCGCGTGTATCCTCTGTAAATACTTTCGTGATATATCGGTCGATTTTTCAATCCATCGTTCCGCCAGAATTTCCAAGAATAATCCAACCGATATAGTTCGCACGCGGTTTTCAGTAATAATAGACACGTTTCTTTCATCTACGATCCAATAATTCAATAATTTTCTTCTTTTAATGTCTATTTTCACTTAATTCTCGGCTGTTTTTAGTTTCTGTCACATTTCTTTGCTGTCTTTGTCTCCTTTTTTTATATCTATTATATTGCAAACTTATTGCAATATAATATATATAACCTATCTATCTATCTATAGGAAGGAAGGATATATATATAGATATTATGTGTTATATATAATACATCATCTATAATATACATATGTATATTATACATACATAACGTGTTACAATAATATTAGATATATATTTTATGTATAATGTATTATGTATTATGTATTATATATTATGTAATATTATATATTATATATATAATACATCATATATGATATACATGTAATATGCATCATACGTGACACTCATTACATGTATAAAATTATTATTCATGCTGCATATTCATTATATTATACATAATATTGCGGTCTTTTATGCAAAACCATAGTTTTTGGAATATGATTAAAGAAATCTACGTAGAAAATCGTTCCTCGCACCAAATATTATAAAAAGTACTGTACTCTGGATATTTCATATGTATATCTTTTCATTATTCATTAGATAGATAGATAGATAGACGCTTATAAGAAAACTCTGGATGATTGAACTTTCAGAAAAAATGACGATCGTAATATTTAAATCCCATAGATGTAATCTGATTACTCAAAGATAATTGCTCGTAATGCAAAACGTAATGTAATTGTTCCAAGTATTCCGGATACTAACAAACTCAATATAATCAGGTACAATCTTTTAAACTCCATCCTAAGATGTAAGGTGTTTTTTCATAAGATGTAATATTGTTGTTCCTATTATTATTTCTCGTTACTGTTTTTGCCCCTCGTGCGTAAATTTTCCAAAAATTAAAGTTAAAACATCTCCTAAATCTACGGCATAAGAGAGTTTTCTTTTTTTTTCTTTTAAATATATATATAGAAGCACACAGAGAGCATGTAGGATTGTATTAAAAACAGTGAGGATGGCCTTGAAATCTCCTTTAATTACAAAAAAAAAAAAAATAATTACCACCATATTAAGGCCCCCTCTGTACTAATAAACAATTTTTCCTAACAAAGTTAGTATCTTCAAGACGATCAAGTTACATCCCTGTGTGTTCGTGCTTCTAATTGACGCGGCGATTTTCACGAATACTCGCTGGAGAATCTGGTTATCCTATTAAGTAGCTTCGTAGATTCCGTGCAATCACTCCGATGACTCGGGCCAGACAGATAGAATTCAAATCGACCGGAAACGCGACCGCGTCACGAGTGCAGTTGTTGATCGTGATCGAATCGACAAGGTGGATATCGCGTGCGTCACCTTTTCCCCCCCTTTCGATCGGAGACCAGACGTGGAAAAAGAGAAGAGAGAAAAATAGAGAGAGAGAGAGAGTGAGAGAGATACACTGCCCTCTCTCTCTCGTTTGCTACGCAGCCTTGTCGACCGGGCTGACGTTCGAAAATCGATCCTGAAAACTTATCGAAGCTTATCGGGTAATAACCGACGAAATGACGAAAAGCTGCTGTGAATTCGATGAGTTATATATAT
>WIUT01003541.1:0-19507 GCA_010645135.1 Tetragonula clypearis
ATATGTGAATATATGTGAATGCATATGTACTTATCTAATAACATACGTTATGATATTTGCCAAAAATATACTTATTCAAAAAAGAAATATATAACTTCCAAGCATACTCGATGATTTTCACTTTTCATGACCGAATGAAACGAGAGAACATTAAAATTTTATCATTTGTAAATAATGCCAGGATCAGATACAATATGGATACTTTTTAATATAATATTGAGACTTATTACTAGTAATTGCAATTAATAATATTATTATTTAGTTTCAATTTTAGTGGCGAGGTAATTTAGAAATCAAGCGTAGCTGATTTAAAAATAAACGAAAGATAGAAGATAGAGGAGATTTTAAATATTCCCGCTTGTTGCCTATTCGAACAGAGCTATTGTGCGCAGCATGGCCCTACCCTCCCAGAGATTTCTATACTTCTAGCTTTCATATCCATATGCATTCCATTGTATTGCAACGCGCTGGGCGTAGTTAATAAAAGTGGTAAACTACCCCCTTAGAGGGCTGGCGTCCTCAAGCGTCAATTTTGACGAACATTGTGCGTTCAATGGTTAACCAAATTCCTGTGCCGCAGGCCAAATATGAATTGTTAACAGACGTTCGCCAGTGAGTTGCATTTTCTTTTTAATTCTTGATTTTCCAAGTTTTTTTTTTATATTTATGTATATACGTGTACGAGGAGCACGTAAAAATAGCTCGATTTCTCTATTTATCTCCCTTCTCACATCGTAGTATATAATATGATTTAAATAATTGCAGAATAACGATAGTAACATTGATAACGTATGTTGTATTGATAAACACCTTATCTTTTAGATAACGTGTAACAATGATTTTCTTATTTCGAAAGTTACGCTAGAATCTATTTCTAAAGTATACCATTAATTATTAAGTCTGTCGAAGTATGTTTGATCCAAACGATTTGTAAGTTTCATTAATTATATTATTTATTAATAATATTGGAATTAATTATGTAATATGATATTGGAATTATTATTATTTATTAATAATAATAATATTGGAATAATATTGGAATTATTATTATTTATTAATAATATTGGAATTAAATATTGTTTTTTTTTTTATAAATTGAGAAACTTTTGTAACTAAGATTTTCATCTCTTGCCAATTGAAAGAAACAAATCTTTTTAATATAAATTTTCTTGAAACCAAACATTTGATGTAAGATATATTTACAATGTTACAGTAAACTTCACTCGTTCTTATCTTCATAATATAGTCATATTTATCTTCATAATAAAATTTTATCATGTAAAATGTTAAACTCCCTTATAAGAATTTACTTTTGTATCTTTCATTCTGTATAATGAGCCGTGTGTGTGTGAGCCATATAAGTGTATGTCAAATGTTACAGGTGTGGTTATTGATTATTCTATATTTACTATGATACAAGAGATCTTCATGGGTTATATTGCGTATAAGTGCACGTTTCAAATAAATTGCAAGTTCATGTTTTGCATAGCTTGGAGTATATAAAACTATGGAAAACTAAGAAATATATTTTTCTACGTTAAATTATTAATTATATTTGTCTGCTTTGCATTAATATGAAAAATAGGCTTGTCACATAGTGATTCAGATTCAGGAATTAATATAAATCCTCGTGTCTTCTTTCAGACCACGTTGGAGAACACAGATTGTGTGCTTGGTGTTAGTATCATTGGTGCTTGGAGCCCTATTCGTGACACGTGCGTGGTTAGGAATTATTATACTCCGCTCTCCTAGAGCGAAAACATTCGACATAGAAGCATTAGCGGACAATGCCAAGATTGCTACGTGGTTACGTCGGGCTCGGATGTACGCCGAGTCGACGAAGGAGAACCAGAATGCGGACAGGAACAACAGCATCAGTTCGCCACAACACTTCTACACCAATTCCTCAGGGTACTTAAACTATAAATATAAACAGTTTGTTATCTAAAGCTAAATATATGCTTGAAGAAAATGCTTGTGAATATCATCATTATTGTTGTAAGAATTCCTGACGTGTACAAAGAATTCATGTTAAAAACAATCTTTTCCTCACAGGCAGATCATTGTCTGTTATTACACCGTATCGAGCGACCTGAACACGTTCTGGGAGCTCAGTCCGTCGCACATTGACCCTTATCTTTGTACGCATATTATCGTGGGTTTTGCGGGCGTGGTGAACTGCAGCCTTGATTTGGGCAGCAATTCATCAATCTACAAGGAAGTCGTTGCTTTGAAGAAGCTACAACCTCAATTAAGGGTCATGATCAGTGCTGGCGGCAGTAATGAGCTCCATTTAGGTTTCTCAGAAATGGTAAAAAATCATGCAAATAGGAAAAGGTATTGATCTCCATTGTTATTTTTGTATTTTAATCAATTTGCTTATATAAAATGCATATTGAAGACGCTATATCCTTCTTTCTCCTTTTTTATATAGATTTATAAAATCCGTTTTAAATGTGACAAAGGCATTCGGCTTCGATGGATTAGACTTAGATTGGGAATTCCCTGCATGGCTTGGAGCCGACGAACGGGAAAAGATTCGTTTCGTACAGTTATTAGAGGAATTGCGAAGAGAATTCTACCGCGCTAAAGAAACATTGATTTTATCTGTCGCGGTGGCTGCTCCACAAGCTATTGTCGATCAAAGTTACATAGTCGCAGAAATGGCAAAGTAAGCGAACGCTAAATGTTATTTTTGTAATATAAGTGATATTGAATAATCGCGGATAATAATGATTAGTGATTAACAGGTCGTTAAGATCACATTTATAAAAAAGAATATTTCTCTAAGTGAAATAAAATTAGTTCACTTTCACTTTGTTTGCAAAATTTGATCGGAATTTCCCTTTGTCATTTAGGTACGTAGATTTCGTGAACTTGATGTCATATGACTATCATTTCTACGTGTGGTACTATCCAATTACTGGACTAAATGCGCCGCTTTTCTCGCGCGCTGCTGAATCTGGCTATCTTTCTACTTTAAATGTTAATTTCTCGGTACATTATTGGCTCTCAAAAGGAATGCCGAGGGAGAAATTAATTGTGGGTATTCCTACCTATGGCCACACCTATAGCCTAGATAATCCATTGAATCATGGTTTGCTCGCACCAACAAATGGCTTTGGAGAACTGGGAAATGTTGGTTTCGTTTCGTATCCTATAATTTGTGAGTTCCTTCAAAATGGTGCAGAAAGCGTTTTCGAACGAGAAAGTAAAGTTCCCTATGCTTACAAAGACAGAGAATGGATCTCTTACGATGATATCACAAGCGTTTACCATAAGGTATTATACGTACAATATTTTTACTTTTACTTTCTCAATTTGGAGACAAAAAAGAAATATTTCAATCACTATATATTATATGTTGCTATATGTTTCAGGCTGAATGGATTCGTGCAAATAATTTTGGAGGCGCAATGATATTGTCTTTAAACGTTGACGATTGGAATAATACATGTAAATTCAATGAAAGCTTTCCTTTAACTCGTACTATTAGCAAGATCCTCAGGTATCAAGAAGATTAATGCATTTTCATTTGTTTTTCTTCTGTAATGATTCACATTCCAAACAACAAGAAATGTTGCATTCCTTGAATAGTACTTGATTAATTACTATTTGTAATTACTATTTTAAAACCTCTTACAGTATTAAAGAATATTGTTTAGCCTTTCAAATATGTTCATGCCATAAAGTACAATTATAATTTTAAATTAAAGCTATTGAATCAAATGTTATTAATCATATATTTAATTATTTATTTCTTAGTCATCACTTTATTTCTTATTATTAAAATATAATTTATGAACATGTAGGAAGAAATTGAAGATGAATAATAGGAAAATTTATTAGCGAGAGTAACACTTACAATCTAAATCAAATTTCTTTGGAAATTTTTGATGTTCAGGTATAGGTGTGCGTTTTTGTTATGAAATTTTTAAGTACATAAATTTATGTATAAATATGGTTACTTTTAACAGAAGTTATTCTCACTTATTCTTTTTTTTTTTTTTCCAAACAATGCTTTAATGTTCGACAACTAGTTATTGGATGTCTAGATAGTTTTGCCTCTTGCGGTCTTATTAACCACGCAGATTAAATCGAACCCTTACCATAAATCATTTATAAATAAAGCGAAAATGGCATGTCAAGCTAATTGCTTTTGACGATCCTAACTATCAATATATCGTCATATACACATTGTATACATACGTACACAAGAAATATTGAAAAAGAATAACATTTCCTCTTATACAAATTGTTACCAAATATTATCAATTATAGTTAACAATAATTGTTATATTTATTTATTTCCATTGTTCCTTTATTTCACTTGTTTTAATTTAAATATATTTTAATTTAAAATATAAACTCGTTTTCTATTTTGCATATACATATATACGTTAATCTAGAAAGTAGTGTTGAAAAAGAGAATTAGATAAAGAAATTAAAATAATATAAAAAATTAAATGCCAAATATTATTTTTGAAAATAGATAAAAAGAAATTGTAAAGCATGTTATGAGCTAATAATTTTGGAAGGAATTCCGAGATTTAATATTAATTTATAATATAGTACTTAACAACAAGTACTACACTACAATAAACAAAAGTACGAATTTTTAACATTAATATTTTAAATATTTGTTAAAACTTTTAAAAAGTATGTAAAAATGTTGCGCGAAATGTTATATTTATATTAATGTAATGTATATTTATTTCAATTTAAACAAAAGGAAAGAAATAATTCGAACAATATTATCTATTTTAAAAATATAAAAACGATTTTTCTTGCTTTATTTCGAATTAATCAAACTAGAAAAATGTGCCATAGTACCGTAAATTTAAAAAAAAAATAGTTTTATGTTAAATCAGAAAGTATTTATTGTATATATATATATATATATATATATATATATTGTCAGATTGCAATGAAGTTGTCTATTAGAATGAAAATAACAATTACCGTGTTATTTATTTAATATTAATAGTAAAAAGTATATTGTTAAAAATTGCAATAAAACTAAGAAAAATAAGTTGCGGCAGAATAAAAATTATTTATTGGTATAACCAAAGCCAAGCAGATCTAATGGAGCATGCAAAGAAGAAAAGAATGCAGCCTGTACTCGTAAAAAAAATAGAACAAGTTTATTAACAATTAAAATTTATTACGAAGAGAATAAAACAAAAAATAATATACCTAGTTTATCGTAAAGTAAACGATACTCTCTTAGTTTTACTGCGGTAAAGTAATCGTAAAGAGTTATCTACGAGATAGTTGTAAGCGTCAAAAATTTCGTCCATGTTCGAGCAAAATTTTCGATTAATAAATATATATGTAATTTTTTCATCTCACTATATGCATATCTTCTATCTATGTAATAAAATGCTTAATAAAAAGTACTAATAAATTTAACTTTAATTTCCCTCACATTTTGCGGAAAAAAATTTTCATAAATTTTCACTTTCAAATAAGGTATGTTACTTTTTATAAAGTGTCGCTTGAACAGTATCATGTCTAATGAAAATAATAGTCATAAAACTATACATGCATGTTTGTTAATATAAAACTATAAGAAACTGTGTATATATACATATATATATATATACATATATAGTTTCTTGTATGATTATTGAGACATGCGCATAAAATTCATTTCGAAGATTCTCATGCTCGTGATCAACAAGTTATATTCTTCACCAACTCATTCACTTCTTCCGCAACGCTGCTAATAAACATTGTTACTGCTGTTTTCATACTACTCGCTATCCGAGTTTTCATTATTAGAACATAATATATTTCAAGGTGATTAATTTCTTGATATTACTGACGATTTCGATTAATTAGGAAAATTATTAATATATAGTTTTTCACCAATTATATTTAAAAACGCATTAACACTCTGTGTTAAACTTGCTTTACATCTGTTAGATGTACTATATTTTTCTAGTGTTTTATATATATATATAATATATATTTTACACACGAAAATATACGCACGCGCGTTAGCACACACGTAAACAAAATATATAATATATATTATACATACGATATGAAAATTTAAGAAACAAAGTACTTAAGATTGTGCCTATTTTCGAACTGATGTTTAAAAATTAAAAAAAAAAAAAAAAAAAAACTGGAAATACGAATATAAAGAGAGAATAAAGGATATAAAATTTGCAAAAATGTTAATAACCATCTGCGTGTATTTAGGCGACTAGAAAAGGAATTAGGGAATAATAAGAATATGGAGTGAAAAGGTCGCTACATAAAATCGTCGTAGTCATCGTAAACATAGTCGCCGTATTCGCTTAAAAGGGTGTTGTCACCTTCGATTTTCAATTTCGCTTTCCCCTTGCCTTTATTCTTTTTCGCCTTCTCTCCTTTCTCGATTCTTTGTTTTTCGATCAACAAATTATCGACCAGCGTTTTGACTTTCTTTAAATGTGACGAAGATACTGTAAACAAAATTAACATGATTCCATATCTACTATTAATACTTGAAATATAAAAATGAACATGTCAGATAGATTATACGTAAGAAAATGTATTATTAAAGTATATTAATTTATTTAATATGAACTTGCGGTAAAGAGGGAATAAATTTATATTATTGTAATGAAATCTTTCAAAAATATATTCTTTTTTGGAAAAACTTTTAAAATATTATTACTATGCAGACACACATACATAGTTCTTTTATATACTAATATACTTACGATTAAGAGCAACAGATTTAATAAGTTCTTCTCCAAATGGAGGAAATTCTGCATGTTTAGCAAGCTGATTTAATTTCTGTGTAAGTACACTTCCATACTGCTCGAATTCTTCTTTTGTGTTAGGTACTGTTGTATCCAGGCTCAATGCAAGTTCTTCTGTTACACCTAAGAAAGAAATATTAAATCATAATTTCTAAAAATTCTAATCACAAAATAACTATTTCTATAAATTTTTTTTATTACAAAAATTGTCAAATAATGTGTTATGTATTGATGTACATGTATTACATATATATATATATATATATATATATATTAATGTACAAACATACATTTATTTATGTCTTATAAATTGGATTAATAAATTTTATAATAATAAAAGTTTTGTTTGCTCAATATGTAAAATTATATACGTATAAAATGACATTTTGAAATATCTTTCCTAAATAAAATGTTACTTATAATTTTAATTGCGTAAGATTTTAGATTTCAATAGACAAATAATTTTGTTTCATATTGTTCGTATAATATATATTTTGTTATTAAAATTAAATATTTATCAGGAACGGTACAGGAGATCAATGTTGATAAATAAGACACGTCTGCATAATTTTTTTATGAAATAGAAATGTTTATTTTTTATACAATAACAATTTTGTATTTTCCTGAAAAATTATACTAACTCATTGGAATACATGATTTACATCTCTGGTACAGTTCCTGACATCAACTTAACTTTTTTACTAGAATTAAATTTAAAAATGTTAGAATGTCCAATAATTAACATTTTACTATTGTAATTGCAATAGTAAATATAGTATTCAAGAATTAAATATAAATCTATTAGTTTTTATAGCAATAACATGAAAACAGAATACTTTTGAATATATAAAAGTTATTCAGAATTTTTTCATAACTATTTTACTCTAATTCTAATTTATATAAAAAATATTTTGTATTATTCTTTTAAAAAAATGCCAATTAAAAACTGTTGCAAGTTTTATGTTACATAGTTATTTTACTAAATGGAATGTATTTAAAAATTACATAATAATCATTGCAATTTTCACATCAATAACGTTTAATACTGGCAAACATACTATATATTAGTTTATGAAAGATAAAGCTTTAAAATATAATTAAGCCATTAAAAATTTGCATTAAGCCATGAATGTGGAATCAACTCTTTGCGATCCAATTATCAAATCTTGAATAAATACAATCTTTGGAATTTCTAAATTGATTTTTTTTCTAAAGTAAAATAATACATCTCAAAAATATAAAATTCATGTCAAGAAATAATTAAGCATCTTAATTTAAAAACTTAAATTTAAGATTTTAAATCTAAATGTAGAGTTGTTTTTTTTTAACTCAACTGTAACTTAATATCATTTGAAAACTGGAAATCCAATGGTAAAGAAATGTTTCAAATATTGAAGCCAAACTTAAAATTAAACAAGATTATAAAACAAATAACAATGCTTATATACTTCAATATTTATGCTAATAATCTACTGTACTTTCTATTTTATAATTTAGATCTGTTTTTATGTCAATTTTATGTCAAAGTTACAAAATAATTTACACTTTTGCAGTAGCAAAATCAAAAATTTTTAAAATATAAACGTATATTCTAATTGTTTGAAAATAAGATTAACCTAATTTTAACCCTTTCCGATCCAAGTTCGGGTATCTCCAAATTCAGAGAGTATTTGACTATTATCGCTCGTACGGCTCTGTTTTCACCTTTGCCCTCATACGCGAATAGTATACAATAAAATTATTTTTGAAATATGAACAACGAACAGGGCTCTTAAATACACAAAACCTTTAGCTCTTTTGGATCAATCGGTCGAAAATTTCTTTAGTTAGAAGCAACAATCACTGAAAAAGATTCTCACGGAAGTAGTACGATTTCGTTACAATTTCATGACATTTCACTGACATTTAGTTAGTTTAGCGTGATTTCAATCATCTTATTATTACATTCCGCTACACTGAGTAAGCTACGACTAACTAGCTACATTTGCCTTTGAGCGTTTTGACCGGAAAGGATATAATTTTTTTAATACTTTTAAGAAAGATAACATTTTTATATTAAATATTGGCAAAATGGCTGCATAATTTCATAAGTTATTTAAAATTTGTATTGTTAAATAAAAAATAGGAGTGCAAAGAGTTAATAGATAAAACTTTTTAATGAAGTCATTTCTTCTCAGTTTTGTGCGGCTTGCGGTGAGAAAAATCAACAAGGTTGGACAAACCGAAAGTTTCCATGGCAAGGCGTAAGTCAGCTTCTTCTTGGAGCCTTTGACGTTTTAATTGTTCTGCTCTCCTCTCTTCTGGTGTTAATGCCTCTTCTTTCTCTTTAGCTTTCCTTTCTGCCTCTGCTCTTGCTTTTTTCTATAATTAAAAAGGTACGAGGTATATCTTTGCATCATAAACATTTGCAAACGTGCTAATTAAAATTGTATAAAAACAAAAATTTATAATTATAAGCTACATATGGTAATAAGAAAATAACGTAAGTGAATATATATATACAGTACAAGTTAGTAACGAAAGAGAATTAAATTCCAAAATTATGAATTTTCAATTATGTACAGATGCAATTAAAACTGAGAAAAGTGTTCGCGAAGAAGTAGGCTCGAAATACAGAGAATAAATGAGACTTTATTTTCTTTAATTTGTGAGATGTTTTATCTCGCATAAGATAAACAATTGGTAAGATTAAAATTTTCAATTTCAATTACTAATTAAACGATTTAATTAAAGGAGAAAAATTGAGAAATGCAATTATACCTCGCGTTCTTCAATTCTTTCTGCCAAAGCTTTTCTTGGCTTTGGTTTAGCCTTAGGCACTTCTGCAGGTTTCTCTACGTCTTTTTTCTCCTCCTCGACGTCTTCCCAACTATCCTGTTGATTGATTCTTTTTAAAATCATTGTACGAGTATTCATTTCTTCAATACATGTTAAACCTATTTACCTATTTTAAGTTCATATCACTTTTTATATCAACTTTGTATCGCCAATTTCTAACTTACGCGAGCTTAAATATATTCCAATAATTTCTATCAGCTATCAAACCGACGAGTTCAATTTTATCAAGACATCTAAATAGAGATATATATTCGAATATTATACAGCTACGTATACGTGATATTGCCTTAAAATTACGACGAATTAAGAATTTATTCATCTTCGTGTAGAATTAAATTCGACAACGTGTGTAACAATCGCGAGTCTCTAATCACTTTGAAATATTCATTCAAATACTTTCACCCAAATTCAAATTTGAGACAAATCCGCACGAGGGGCAATTGTCGCGCTATTCGAGTTATGTTGATCCGGATCTATAGAAAGGTTAACTGTAACTCGTAAGCCTGTTCTCTGAACGGGGGATTTTTTTTCAAAAAGCCAGCACGCTCGACGTTAAAAAAGGGGAAATCAGTAACGCAGAACCTTGACGTCCTCGTCTTCATCCTCGCCCTCCCACTTGTTGGATCTGATGGCGAGGTCGAACTTCGCCTCGGCGTTCTCGACATCTGCGAAAGTTGAAGGTTAAAATGGTTTCGCCGTTTTGACCGAGCGTGCAATCGCGTGACAATTCAGTGGTTGAGGGTCGATTTATACGTACCCCACTCGTCGTCCATGATGTGGATCGCGGATTATTTGCGCACGATTTCGCTCGCAAGTGAAGTAAAACCTCCTCGAACTAACGTGGTCGAACAGATCACGACTGGAATCAAGCGAGCCATACTGCGCGAGGAAAGCGTGTGCCTTTCTCGCGAGATAGTGGTGGTGGAGCTTGAATCACACACATTACAGATGGGGCACATTGTATTGAAAAAGAAACGCCGGACGTACGGCCATTATTATTCCAATGATTCCTCCCACCAACGAGAATTAACATGTTGCTCGTGAAATTTGTAAATTTGTACCCAATTTGTTTAAAAAATTATTGAAAACCTTTTTCAAACTCGCACAACTAGTTCTCTAATGTTCGTCTCATTATCAATGATCGTACAGCTTCGTTATCACCAGCTTTAATATTCTGTTACAATGAAATTTTCCTTCGACAACTCGACTTGCTAGGGTATTCAAGATTTAATCAAAAAATTGATAGTTACAATTGACGATTAAAGAAAATTAGATAAGTTATTATCGCATCTTTCGTGCGATTCGGTATTTGACTGAAATTAAATGAAGTTTAGTAAAAAAGAAAAAAATGTGTTTCCTCTTTTTATCTGTACGAATGATTTATGAAGTTTTCCCCATGATCTTTGGCAAAAAAATTATTCCTGTATAAATAACAACTTTGGACAATTTCGTTTCCGTCGGAAATTATATGTACATTCGAATTGTTGTACATATACAATTTTGGCTAAGCATTTAGATATAAATAATATGTGATTGATATACAAATATAAATAAAACATATAAATAATATATACTAATGTATATAATAATAAATGTAAATAAATAATATAAATAATATAATAATAAATATAAATAAAACATATAAATAATATAATAATAAATATAAATAAAACATATAAATAATAATAATAATAAATATAAATGAAACATATAAATAATATAATAATGTGATATATATATATACAAATATAAATAAAACATAAATAATATATACTAATATATAAATAATAATAAATATAAATAAATAATATAAATAATATAATAATAAATATAAATAAAACATATAAATAATATAATAATGTGATATATATACAAATAAAAATAAAAACATATAAATAATATGTGATATATATACAAATATAAATAAAACACATAAATAATATATACTAATATATATAGTAATATAAATATAAATAAATAATATAAATAATATAATAATAAATATAAATAAAACATATAAATAATATGTGATATATATATATACAAATATCTATTTCCTTTCCGTATGCATACATATCGTGATATCTATGTAATTAGTAACACTAGATAATTTTACTAGTGCCACACTTTCACGCAAGTATAGTATCTGAACCAGTTATATACCAAAGTATATATTCTGAACCATTGGGTTACTCACCTTGAACCTTGTATGTTTGGATTCATTTTGGCGAAAGCCATTGGGCGACGACGAAGAAAGGAAAGGACAAGTTTGACCTTGACAAGTTACAAGTCGTGAACGCCATTGGTTAATAAATAATTATAAACAATTCACGGCAATTACAATCTGGTCAAACGGCTAAAGTTTATTACGCTCTGTGTGATAAACTTTAAAAATATATTAAAAATTGCTTGAAACAAGGTAAGGATGCCCTTCAACAAAGAGAGTAGTCCCAAACAGTTATTTTTCTAATAAATTCAATAGAATGATAAACAATAAAGAATAGCACTTCTTTCGTTTTCTTACTGCGTTATCATCGTGTTTGAATGTAGACGCTAAAATAGAAAAATTACTGACATATTTGAAATTAATTCTATTATAATTATATAATGTAATATTTTCATAATAATGTAATAATAATAATGCAGTAATATAACAACAACAACAACAACAATAATAATAATATAAATTTTATAATATAATAATTATTACATATTTTTGTATAAATGTTTCACCCTTGCCAACTAGTTTAATAGCAAAAAGTCTAGTTCAGTATTTGTAGATTAACTTTCTGTTAGCATAACTTAGCTTATATTATCACGTAAGTATCTATATGAATTTTGTATTAATAATTTTTGTTATTTTTTTTTCTCTCTAGAAAAAAAAAATGAATAGTATAGAAGTTTATACTACTTGTCCGTACGACAAATCACATCGCATCAGAAAGTCCAGGTTGCAAGTTCATTTAATGAAATGTGCCAGAAATTATCCTAAAGATTTCAAAAGTATTTGTATTTTTGATTCGTCGCATAGGATTGATCCACAACAATACGAGGTGAATTAAAAAGCGTTTTTACATAATTTTTTTTTATATATCTTTTAAATATTTTCTTTGTGTTGTTATTAATACTTTGTAATGGCTGTATTACTTTACAAATAAATTTAAGATTTAATAGGTAAAGTAAGTATCTTTCAGTTTTCACTTTTGATATTTATTTGTACAGGATCATGTGGCACAGTGTCCGTCGAGTGGACACATAAGAAGTCAGTTTATCTCATTCGAGTCAGAGGAAGATGTTGGAACATTTCTAACGGAAGATACATCCAAGTCGGAATACGTTACAAAGACTGAAGAAGAGTGGCCCGAAAGTGGTCAGACATTTAGATATGATCCAATGGCTGCGACAGAAGATAGAGATATAGTGAGAATGCCAATTGGAATGTCGAAATCAGAGAAGAAAAAATTCAGACAATATGAAAGAGATAGATTAGCAGCTCTTAGTAAGAACAAGCAGGCCAATAATGCGTCGCAAGAAAATATTGCAAGGAAGAAACCAGACTTTGAACAGCCGTTGAAAGCACCTAAACAACCTTCCAAAGCAATATTATGTGACAAAGAGTTTAATGACCTAGTTTCAAAGTTAGGCAAAATCAATATGGAGTCGAACAGTAATTCATCAAAACAAAAGAATATTTTCGTCGTGAACAATAGCTATAAAGTAACAGGGTTTGAAGAAAATTCTTTGAGAGATAATACTATTGATACAAATAATATTTCATTCATTTCGGGAAATAGTTTCAATGAAAATGACAAGAAAAACGTTTCCAACGAAGAAGACAATGTCTCTATGTCAACTAAAGACTGTTTTGAAGCTAAACAAAACATTTTAGGTACAAAGGATGATTTCAAAATGAATGCATATGTTCCTCAAGGAAGTACTTTTAAAGCACAAAACGATGATATTCAAGGAAATAATCTTCAACCAAATGGGGGAAATAGTTCTAAATCTCAGAATGTTATTGGCTCAAATCCAAGAATGGCAACAAAATTTTACAGGGAAGCAAAATTGTTAAATCCAAAAATGACACCGAAATTTTATGAGGAAGCAAGAAAAATTTCCACTGGAAGAGGGTTTACTAGAGTTTATCAATATTTGAATTCCACTATGAAAGAAGAAAAATTGGAGGAACCTGAAAATACAAAGAAACTAAGTTCTCTCTATGGTTACGAACGGGAGTAGAAAATACTTCGATACTTCGTGATTCATTTTTTTATGACATGTATATATCATTATTTTATATTTCTTTTTTCTATTTAGGATCGATATGTAATGGATTTTATAATGTAATTTTGTGTTTCTTTTTAAATATCTAAATGTACGATTATATTTAATCCATGATTACATAACATGTATTCAATGATCATAACAATAATCAATATTAAATATCTCGTTCATTATTATATTTCTATTAATTATTAAATATAATAACAGTATAGTATAAATAGAACAAAACACGAGTATCAATTGACAAAAAATTTTGATAAGAATTTTTTCGCATTGCTACAATGTACAAATAATCGGAAAATAAAAAAAAAAAAATAAGATACGACTTGTCGGCAAGTTAGTTCTCTTCGTAAACTGCATTAGGATCTTTTCTAACTACATTTTTATTGCACGTACGAAATTAAAAAAGCGATTACAAATTATAATAAAAATTAGATTTAGATTAGTATTAATTAGATACTTTGGTACATTTACTGAACTGATATACATTCACACCTAGGAATATTTCGAGGATCGTCAAAAGTCGAGAAAGGGAATTACTTTTCACGGAAACGAATCATTTCTGAGAGTAATGTTTCGTGCTAATATCGGTTATCAGAGAAATCAGATGAAATTAATTCGAGCTTGATTTTTATTTTTTTTTTTTTTTTGTTTACGGCCTAATACAATACGATCTATAAAGATCATTTTTTTCTATTTTTTTTTGTTTGCTTATATGACGTAAAATGGAAATTTCAATGGCCTTTTGATATGTTGACTGTACATTTATGAGATAAATTTAAATAATGCTTTTAAAGACACATAATTAATTGTGTAGTAAATACGCGACAAAGTAAACATTTGTAAAAAGATAAAAAAAAAAATGAATAGAAACATAATAGAAAAATGCAATATTTATAATGAGTTACTTATAAATATATTTATTATATATATATAATTTAATTAATTTTATTTATATATTATTATTTATTATTATTCATTGTATTTATTCTGCAAAGATTTAACCCAGAAAATAGAACATCTGTTTTTGTGTGTTCCTGTATAATTTCATTGCAGAACATACCTGTGCATATACATTGACGCAAAATCCTGTCAATTTTCGGAACAAACTCATCTAGCGTGTACCGAAGATTCTTCAAAAAGTCGACTTATACAAATCACTTGTGACTGCTAGTTTTCAATTTCGCTCGTCGTAATATTACAACTGTCGTAATAAAAAGTTTACATAATGGTACGTGTAAAGAAATATTAATTCAACATTATTATTGCAATTGTCATTAATCTTTCAGCTATCTTTCACTAGAACTGAGAGGTTAGATAAATTGCATTGTCATTCACCAATAACAGAATTTTTCAAGCAATGAAATTTTATTCTTATACTTACCATTACGTTTTAAATAATTACTAACATTCTGTTTAGAAATTTATTTACTATTGTTTATGTAAGAAGCTAGTGTTCCTCTACTATTTATTTTACAACCTTGTTATTAACTTGAGTATTTTAGGTATTAAGTTTTTGTAGTTAGTACTTTACATGGAAAATATATTTCTATATTGAAGTAAAGTTCAATAAGACTTGTATCATCTTGTGAAATTTACTTAAGTTTAAATGGAATATATATTATTATTTTTTTTATGCATAATTTTAGGCTCGTAGATATGATACGCGCACCACGATTTTTTCACCCGAAGGCCGTCTATACCAAGTGGAATATGCAATGGAAGCTATAAGCCATGCAGGCACTTGTCTTGGCATTTTAGCAACTGATGGTATTTTACTCGTAGCAGAAAGACGCAATATAAATAAGCTATTGGATGAAGTGTATTATTCTGAAAAGATCTACAAACTCAACGATGATATTGTGTGTTCCGTTGCTGGCATTACTTCTGATGCTAACGTATTAACAAATGAGCTACGTTTAATTGCACAACGTTATTTGTTACAATACGGTGAACCTATTCCTTGCGAACAACTTGTTTCTTGGCTCTGCGACGTAAAGCAAGCATATACACAGTATGGTGGAAAAAGGCCTTTTGGTGTTTCAATTTTATATATGGGATGGGATAAACATTATGGTTACCAATTATATCAGTCAGATCCAAGTGGAAATTACGGCGGTTGGAAAGCAACTTGTATTGGGCATAATTCTGCCGCTGCAGTGTCATCGTTGAAACAGGAATATGATAACAACAATATTACATTAGAGGAAGCAAAAGCACTGGCTGTAAAAGTGCTATCTAAGACGTTAGATCTTAATAAATTATCAGGAGACAAAGGTATATAATTTAAATGTAATTTTATAAATGTGAAATTTTCTAGCAACTTTAACTATTTTTTTTTTATCTTATTTCAGTGGAAATGGTTACTTTAACAAGAGAAAATAATAAAACCATTACAAGAATTCTTCCAACGAGTGAAGTTGATGCTTTAATCGCAGAACATGATCGTCTAGAAGCACTTGCCGAACAAGCTAAGAAAGAGAAACAGAAATTATAAAAACAATTATATTGTATAGCTTGCATTTTTTCATATATTTTCTTGTTTAATAATAGTGTTCTGAAATTCTATGAATTTTTCTTTATACAGTTTCCAACCCATACATTAAGTATAATGTCATTGTCCTTTTATACTATTGAAGAGAAAGTAAAGAACAAAAAAAAGTAAATGCTGAACAATAATGTAAGAATAAATAGATTTTCTATATGTAGTATTGTAGTATTAATTCATCAATTTGTTTTTTTTTTTTTTTCTTGAATCGGTAGATTAACTCAGTTATATTTTAACTAACTTATAAAAATCTTATATACTCTTTCATTCAATATTTCTTATTTTTCAAACTTTGAATAACTTTTCTACAAGTGAAGGCATTAGTTTTAAAGTTAAAATTAAATATACAATTTAGAGTAATATATTGAGTATTGAGTAGCAGACTTGAAATCATTTTGTAGCACAAATGTGACGTTATAGGTTTGGATATAAAAAATGAAATATCTTTATCATATTTGATTATTAATAACACACATTATTTGCTTGAAGTTTTTTTTACCAAGTTCCTCTTTTATCCTCAATTTCAATTATTTAATTACTTTTCCAAAAACAAATTTTCAAACAATTTATAATATAAAACAATTTTATTAACTATCAAAATAGTATCAAGAATAGTAGTATCAAGAATACACGAGAAAGAGCAAATGTATAATTACAAAACATAGAAAAGCAGGACAAAAGCAGAACAAAATATTCATGGAAATATAAGATATATTTTTTTACAATAAATATGAAAAACAATGAAAATTTCATGTAGTAATTAGACTTTTGTTGTATGCTTTCAAAGAGTTCAAAGAAATTGCATTGTAAAAAATTAGCAGACGTGTCTAAAAATTTGAATATGGTGTTTGTTGTCTGAAATATGATGAGAGAAGTTAAAAAAAAACAAAAAAAAGTTATGAGTCGAGTCATATTGACCAGGCTGTCACTGCGGTCCCACTCCCGGGCGCGATCCCACTACTGCCCGCCACGGAGACTTTTGGCTGCTGGGTTTCCCCTCTGGCCCGGTTCGCCTCTCCCTAGCCAACCTGGCCATCCCGAACTCCTCCAGGATGCCCATATTGATGGCGAGCTTAGCGCGGACGCCCAGTCGACGTGAGTCCCGCACCAACAGGAACCCCCGCTCTCAGACCCTCCATCATAACTAGCCTCCGAGTAGCCGGATTACAGGAGCCGCCACACTCCCAGCTAACAGCGTTTGCTACTATTCGTCTATTTTAGCCATATCTTTGACACACTTCATTGCAAAAAGAAGTATTTCCATGAAACTTTGTCAAAGTTAAATTTTTTATAAATATATATTCAAATGATAACTTGCCTGGATTTATTTTGCGATGAAAATATATACGTTTAAAGAAATGAATATGGCGTCTGTCATATATATTACAGAGATTGTACGCACACATGCGCACACGTACGTTTTAGAAGATGGTAAAGAAGGGCTGTTATCGGTTAATGATACACGTCGTCTGTGTAGATAGTTCTAGCTGTCGCTGATAGATGGCAGCCTATCTTTCTGAACAAAGAGGGCAATAGTATACGCGAAGGAAAGAAAGGGAAGTACATTGCGTGAGAAATAGCGAACCAGCGTGTGACAAAGGGATTTTAAAATCATCGTTCATCACTATGCCGCGCTTAGTGTTTCAATATCCACAAAACGGTGAGATTTTCACTTGTAAAAGCACTAATTGGAAGAATTGATTTATGATTAATTTTTGCAGTTGTATCTTTTGTGTTTTACATCCTAAACCTTAATCCTCTGTTTTTGATTCTACCTATGAAACGTAGAAATGAAGATTCAAAATTGTTACTCGTTCGATAGATCGAAGCACAGTAAGTTCAAACAATACGTACGCACATATTTAATTTCTCGGGAATTATACTTGTAATTCGGATCGAAACTGTTCGTGAGTATCGTTAAAAGTATACGGAATAAGTTTCGCGCATGAATTTCCATTTAATCATTATTTATTTAATCAACAATTACACGTCTCACCGTTACGCTTTTACACAAAACGTACGTGGCAAACTTATTCGTGAGTCGCATTGTACCAAATTAATTTCTGAATTGTTGACGATTCTACAATCAGGAAGATTAATTTTTGAAGATTCTGTAATCAGTGAGATTTTGCAAGTAATAATCTACATGTACATGTATAGTATAACAGTATCACTTTATAAACGCATTTGCAACGCATCTTATAATCAACATTATACGTCACGTTAACAAATATCGCAACGCTTGCAATATTCCAATTAATCGAAAGTATTTCTTACATGAATTTCGTTAATATTAAAGAAATTACAACTGCTTTAATAAGATTAATAATAATTATTATTGTTACGCTGGTAGTAATCTTTTAATTCTTTCCATCTTCAAACAGAAAGAGTTCATGCTTAGAAAGAGAATTGAAATTATTTAAATTATGATGTATATTTAATTTATCTTTATTTCTTAAATGGCTCAACGGCCACGAAGAGTAAAAAAACTGGATCTTTCTACCGTTGAACCACTTTCAACCGTCTGAGTAATAGGAAAGGGGGAAAAAAAAAAGATAAGAATAATGCAAAATAACACGTTCACATGATCGAAACGCAAGTACTTCTTACATGTATTTCGTTAATATTAAACAAATTACAACTGCTTTAATGAGATTAATAATAATTATTATTGTTACACTGGTAATAATCTTTTAATTCATTCCAATCTTCAAACAGAAAGAGTTCACGCTTAAAAAGAGAATTGAAATTATTTAAATTATGACGTATACGATATTATAAAAATTTCGCATTGCAACAGGATAAGCAAGAAAGACATGAAATTGTAGATTGCACGAAATATTTTGTATACAGTTCTCTTCAGAGTGTCATTTCTTTTGGAAATATCTGGAAACACTGATGACAAATGCAGAATGCTATAATAATATAATTGATTTTTATATTATTATTACGTATTGTATATTCTTATCATAGTGTAGAAAAATATCATGATAATAATATTGTGACAAATGCAGAATGCTATAATAATATAATTGATTTTTATATTATTATTACGTATTGTATATTCTTATCATAGTGT
>WIUT01003542.1:0-19506 GCA_010645135.1 Tetragonula clypearis
TATATATAACATATATATAACACAATATATATATGTTTATACATAAATCAGCAAATCAGTACAACGTCAGAGGCTTATGATATTTAGAAAAGGACGGCCTTGACATCAGTACTTTAAAAAACGTCCCTGTGGAGGTGTACGCTTATAACGAGGCTCTCGATAAAAATACTCGGAAAATCATTGAATCTGGCAACAAACCGCCTTGCATGGTATTGGGGTCTCGCCTTCCTGACCGTACAACGTTCGTGATTTGAAAACTTTCGAATCGATCGCTAGAAACGGAGAGTTCCCGGTGTAACAGCTTTCGTACACTTCGAAAGCTTCGTCGATAGGGACGCTACTTTTGTCTCCAGCGAGCTCCCTCTTCCGCGATGGGATCTCATCCTTCTGTTCAGACATATTTGGCACTGATTTCGACGACGTTGGTGGATCTGTCTTTAAACTGATCTCCTCGATACTAGTAGCGCTCTCGCGTGCCAATCGATAGTATTTCTGCACATAGTCGACGTTAACCTGTTCGACTTCGACGGTATCGTCCTCCGCAGCCTCTCCGTCGCATAGTATTCCCTCACTTTGTAACATTCTCTTTGGAGTTACCAGAGGCTCGATGATTTCAGCTTCCCAGCATTCTAACACGTCAGGCTCTTCTATGCTGTCCAAGGAACCAATCACGCTACCACTTTCCTCATCCTCGATGCTGCTGCACCTCTTCCGTTCATCCTCCTCCTCCTCCTCCTTCATTTTCCTCTCCATCGACTGTTTGACCGTTTCACTCTTGTTGTTAAGGGCTTTGATCGTCATCGGAGCGTCGTGACAATTTCGCAGGCACGGCTCGTACGTGGAAGACGTTAACAACTTGCCATCCTCGGAGACTACGATCTCACCTTTCTCGAACGTTTTCACGTTCATCGTCGTGTCCCCCTCGACGATGATCCCTTCGTCATTCTCGTCATCCACGTCCTCTATACGTCGAATCCTCGCGTCGATATTGCTCGAGGGATTGCGCGTGTGCGATTTCCCTTGTCTTTTCGTTCGCCTTGCATTGACTCTCTTCGAGTCCATCCGAGAGCTTGAAGCAACCCTCATACCCGCAATGCTATCCTTCTCAGTAAATTCGCAAATGTCACCAACAACATCTTGCTGCGGTTGTTTAGCCAGATTCTTTCTCCTCGCGATGTTCACCAAATTCTCCTGTTGGCCGCAAGAATCTGACGAGGACACCACCTCGTGGTCCACCCTGTCATCCACCACGTGCCTGGCTACTCGTCTCCGTTCCTCCGACCTTCTCTTCGCGTCTTTCTTCCTTCTCGAAGCACCACTGTTGTTGCTACCATCCAGCTGTTGCTGTTGCTGCTGCTGTTGTTGTTGTTGTTCTTGTCCACCCTTGATGTTGCTGATCCCTGCGAATTCCCCGCAGTTAGCCGCGCGCGACAATGTCGCATTGTCCGCACCGCTATTAACAGATAGTGCAGGCATGGGGTTGCCTTGCAAGTTTTTTGGCGGCTCTTCGTCCATGTCGTCCTCGTCCTCCTCGCAGTCCATCGAGATGGCCGACGTGATGAACAAATCTGGCGACTTCTCCCTGCGTAGCCACTCCGTCACCGCTTCCGTGATCGGATAGTCAGACAGCTGCGTCTGACTTTCAAATCCAGAATCTTCGTTCGTCGCCTCGATCACCTCTTTGCTCAGGCGATTGCACGTTGCTGCTGCTGCTGCTGCTGCTTTCGTTCCGAATTTATTATTCGGCACCTGGTCATCCTTTGTCATCACTTTGCCATCATCGCATCGAACATCGAACTTCGAGTCTATCGTCATCGCGTCGTTCGACGACAGATCGATCGTTTCCAAACTCTCGGTCAGATCGTGTACCTTCGTTTCGCTCTCTGGCTCCGTCGAACAACTGTTCAAATCCGGGCCGGGTGTCGGCTCTCTCACGAACTTCGTACCTTTCGCGGTGTACTTTCTCTTCGACAGACTAGTCGACGACGATGACTTGCTGTTCGATAAAGATGACGACTCGTGATTCTGGTCCTCGCGAGTCGCTACGTTCTCCGTCGTTTCGTCGTTGGACACCGGGGACGACGGCCTCGTCGTCGTTGACGGTGTCGACGCGTCCTTGTTGCTCGAATCGGAGTCCAGCTTTCTGTTGGCCAACATCTCTTCGTTTATCTCGTTGTTGTTGTTGTTGTTCGGTCGTTCGCGTAGCTCATTGGCACTCGACGAATCGTTATTCGCTGCTTTGGTGATGCTTGGCAGTTTTTCGACCGGCTCGCTGGTGGTCGCCTGGCTCGCGACCTCGTTCGTCGAAACAGCTGTCTCCTTGTCCTCGGGGAGGCAGTTTATCAGTCTATTCGATTCGTTATCCGAATTGCCGGAATTCACCTCCAGCGATTTCGATTGACTGTTCTCTATTAAGGTCGACGTCGATTCTAATTGTTGATCGGAGTTGCTGTTGTCAGTCGGTTGGTCGTCTTGGTCCTTCCACTCGTCGGAACCGTCGACACCGTTGCATACCTCGTTGCATACCTTGTTGTCGGTGGTCGTCGAGCTCGTTTCGGACGTAAGCGTGCTGTCGGTGGACGTTGGAATAGCGGATAAAGAAGTATGAGATTTAACGACTTGTCGCAGCTGGAACTCCTGACACTCGGGGTTCAGCGGCCGATTGCTGATCGTTGTCGTGGTCGTGGTCGTGGTCGAAGTGGTCGAAGTAGTTGAACACGCTGTCCAAGACAGTCGGGAAGACGGTAGACCGGTATCACACTCGGAGCTGTATTCTCCTTCCTCCTCGTCCTCCGTATTACCCTGTGTATGCCGATAACAATTCTTCAATTAGTCGCTGATCGGATACAAACACTAGAATACTATTACTCTAAATTCTCTCGTTCTCTCGACCGAGTCTCTAGATTAGATTTTTCCTAATCTAAAAAAAGCTAACCTGATTTAACATTTTTTCTTTTAAAAACGTGGAGGAAATCTTCGTAAGACATTTGAGTCTTTTAAGGGAAGATCCAAGTAGTGTCGGATTTTTACCAACTAAAACTTACACGATGGCCGTTCTTCGGGACCTTTTTATACACACAGAGCTCTCCCGTGCTGTTGTCCTAAAGTACAACGTCTTTTTTTTTTTTTTCGCCCAAACAGAGGCACGAACCCTGGACCCTCAGATTAAGAGAGTCTGATGCTCTACCGATTGAGCTACCCTCACAAACCTAATCTAACCTAACCTATTTTTTTTTTTTTTTTTTACCTAAACCTAACTAACGACAGAAGAGCTTGAAATGACGAAGTTTCAAAGTTTCATAAAAATTTTCCCCAGTAAATGTTCCAATGTTTTTCGCGAGTAATCGTACAGTTGGAAAAATCCACCTATATAGCAACTAACTAACTGTTATAACTACTCACCGTAGCAAGTCTTCTCTGCTTCCTTCTCTTTTTTTTCTTTCTTCGCTTGGCATAGGCCGCTGACATGGCTGCAACGTCTGTGGTTCTGATCATGGGCCCGCCCTGTATCGTAACACCTTGGACAACAGAAACATCGCCAATTAAACCTCCGGTTTTTTTTTTTTTTTTTTTTTTTTTTTATACCGACGAACACCGCCGCTCGCCAATTGCAATAGTTCAACGAAACGTGTGTCTTTGTAGAAACTTTCGCCCCCAGGGTGAATTTCCACCTGAGGATTTCAACAACAGGTTGAAAATTCGAGGAGGAGGAGGAGATCGACAATGACGCGAAACGAAGAGGCACGAATACTGAAATTGGCTTCTCCATCCGTTTCCTCCATCGTCCTTTCGTTACCCGTGTGGATAAGCCCCCCACGGGACTGACGGACAGTTGTTATTTTAAATCGTTTCTATTTAAGACGCACCCAGCGATCGAGTTAGATCTCTCTGCCGAAGCCGAGAGATCTCGCGATGCATCATAAGTGGGGAACGAGACGCTGCAGAAAAGTGCAAGACAGACGAAAATTTTATTTATTATTATTTACTTTTTCTCACGCTCGTAACGTACGGCATAATATTATTCTTCGATGCTGACGAAATCGCAGAATTTCATGAGCTTGCGTTTGAAAATCCGATCTTTGAATTTCGGCAGTGCGACGAAACGAGAAAACGTGTCCAGAACGAAATGAATGGAACGTTTTTAAAAAGGGACGTGTGTTTTCGTTTGCGATTTCTCATTAACCGAGATCGAAAGAGTAATATTTCACGTAGAGAAAAAAAAAAAAAAAAAAAAAAAAAACGACAATATAAACTTCCACAATTGTGTCTCGTTGTGCATCCCTATCGTGACGAATATATATTCGACGATTTCCTTTATGATGGTTTTTTCCCGTGAATGGGGGAATGAAATACGTGTTTCTGATATGCCTGTTTCTCATGTGCGACGTGCGAGGCAGCGTGTCGATGTAGGCGATGGCTTCGTTTTAACGAAGACGAAATATATTTATATACATATATATTACGGTGAAAGAACATTCAGATGACGAGAATCGTGACGATTAGGAGAACGTAGTAATATGCAAGAGAACACACACATACGAGCGTGTTAGAGAGTCTTGGGCTTTAGGTACGATCGCCGGATCATCGACGCGGATCATCGTCGCCGAGGTCTCATCCTGAACTAATTTCGTGATCAAAAACACGCGAACGCGTTTAACACTGTCCAAAACTCAAGGAGCTTTTCTCTGTTCTCGCGGTCGTGAAAAGCGTTCTGCACAGGAACAGCGAGCATTGTATTGTTCACTTGAGAACTTCGTTGAAACGCAAATTGACTGTAAATTAGTAAGATTAGCATAGTGGTAACTAACTCACTAAAGTATCTGGATACTTATTACAGAAACACAATGTTAACTCTTAAATAACGTCTTAATATACGTTTCGTATAGCACGTATATTATATTAACAAAAGATTTTCTCTAAAGCGTTTGATTACTTTCGCGAAAGAATTGATAAATATTGGTGTATCGGCTAATTATTAACACCCTCTATTGCATTACGTTCCCAATTGGGGACTTAAATTTCAAATGTTCTATAGTAAATTAATTTAAAGACAATTTATTGGTAGTTGTTTGCCAACAGTCATAAAATGCGGCAAATAACATTTTCTAACAAAATTTTATTATTTAGTTCACGACCACGCTCATTTTCAAGTAGACTAACAGCAACATATGTATTTTTTTTCAACTCGTCATGAAAATTCATGCAACAGAGGGTTAATTATCGCTTCTGAGTACATAAGATTGTTGATTTCGATAGAGAATGTACTTTGTGGTGTTGAACAATGCTACGCAGCTGTAGAAGAGAGAGGAGTCTCTTCTTTTACAGAGTTTCGAATGAACGCAATATTAAAAATATTGTACGTAAATATACACCCTCCTAGCTACATTGTCGTCATGTATTTTTACATTTTAGACGGTATCAAGAAATTTTTATGTGATATTTGCGTCAATTGAATAATTGATTAACGTTTCTCGTTAGCTTCAGCAATATGAGAGCTCTCTTATTGTTAGTTAGGATAAGAAGCTCCCCTCTTTGGACAGCGTTGTTGTCCAAAGGCAACAAAGGTACTGGTTAACACCGTGATCTCCGCGATCGTATCTAAAGAGTAGCGGCTCTCTTTGCGAATTATTACCTTTTACCTTGAATGTGGTAGAGGCACGGCGGTAATAAAACAGCAATGATGCCGATGGACGGGACAGCAGTCATGAATCTGGCTATATCCCTTTCTCCTGGCCGCGCATCCAACCGACACTGTTCTCGTTTAACATTAGAAACAGGTACAATCAAACGTACTAACGCCTAAACTGACGCATCGCGGGGAAGGAGCGAAAAATATCGAGCAAAAATCGGGCAAAAATTCGCGGCCTATATATCGTCTCTGTTACGATATATATTCTTTTCCATTTCGCGTTGCACGTGCTTCTATTCGTATTTATGTGCTTTATTGGCCTGACCTCTCTCTCTCTCGTCGCACTAACAACAAGCTCCGTAATGCAAGATTCGCGATGTTTCATCGACAGTTAGTTAGATGTTAGACACTCGTTACGTATTATTACGGGTATTTAGGGTATTTTGTCCATTTTCCATTTTGACGAACGTCAGACGATAGATTACTGGTACACAATTGAGTTTAACGTGCCGAACGTGTAGAAAATTGAATTTCAACGGTAAGATAATGTAATAAATGCGACCAATATGACGAGAAACAGCAACGACACGTTTACCTCCATGGGGAAGTTAAAGTTACAAAAATCCATTCTGAAAAATGCAATTTCTGGCTCCTGTTTTGGTCGATCCGCAGCTTCTCGAAAATTTATTTTGAAAAATATCTATTTTCCAAGAGAACACCGTCGCAATTGAAATGACCACGAAAAAAAACGAAAAAAAAAAAAAAAAAAAAACGGATTGCGCAACGTTGCGCTGCTCCCTCCCCGAAGTGCGCAGATTCTCTCTTAGCCGCAAGAGGAACACTTCGCATGTTCTCGTCCGTTGTTCCGTCCATCCGTCCATGAACAGAACCAAAGCTACAAGAGAGAGATACAGAGAGAGAGAGCGAGAGAAAAACCCGCGTTTCTAGAATCATGCGATAGCAAGGGAACAAAGGTAAAACAACTCTCTTTCGAGAATCCACTGCCATTAATAACAGAGGTAATAATAATAATAATGATAATAATAATAATAATAATAATAATAATAATAACAATAAAAAAAAAAGAGAAGAAGAGAGAAGAGCAAAAGAGTATAGAGGAGAGCCGGAGGAAAAAAAACCTGTGTGGCTCTCCTCTATCAACTAACCGTTCACGTTGATTAATGGAGGACCAAACATGTAGTGGCCAGGATACATGTAAGGCTGAGGAACCGCTGGTATCACGTGAGAAACGTGTACCGGTTGCTGCATCAGCATCGGCTCGAAGTAGGGACCACCGTTCATCCCGTTCTCCAAAGGCTGTTCCTCCGTTTGTTGTTCATCCCCGTATTGCTCCTCTATTTGCTCCTCCATTTGTTCATCGGCCTGTTGTTCGTCCTTCGCGTTGGTAAACTCTATCGGTTGCTCCTCCGTCTCTCCGGCTACGCTGCCGCTGCAACTCGTGCTTCCCGTTCCGCTCTCGTTGCAAATTCCGTTGGAGGTCTCGGTCGGTAGAATCGTGTCCTCTTGCTCCTCTATCACCGTGTTCTCCTCTATGCTTTGATTGCTCTACGAAAAGAAGGGATTTCAGAAGCGATCAGATTGTTCAGCCGTGCTTTCATTTCTTCTTCTTCAATTTCTGTCTTCGTTGTCAGACGAGACAGCGAGAAAAGAAATTGAGATAAATAGTGTTATTTATTCGCCTGCAAAGCGATTTTACAGTTTTACAAGCGTAATGCACGCTTGTGCGCGTGGAAATAAAGAAACATTGCTGAAATTTGCTAGAATACACTGTAAATACGAACATTTCACGGAAGCTGATTGGAGCTTGATTATGGGTAATGCGCGGACAGGCATCCTTTCCTCTGTTGTTATTACTTACAATACAGAATAATTGATCAAATCCATAGTCCAAATCTCTGCCTACCTCGTAGTTCATCATGCAGTACGGTTGGCCAGGCATTTTCGGTACGAAAGTCGGATTGATCCACTCTATCGGCCGAAGAGGAACAGGTGCACAAGGCACGGCCGCCAGAACGCTCGGTGCAATCTGCGCTGGCATCGGCGCAGGACCGACCAACATCACAGGATACTCGTAATAGTAACCACCCACGTGGTCGTAAAACGTCCCATATCCTAACTGTGCGTTGGAGTCCATCATTGGCGGATACTCGCCAGTACCGCAGTCCCTGTCCAGCAGCTGTTGATCCTCGGTCGTCTCACTGCCATCTGCAATTCACGACGAAACGTGAATAAAAAAAAGGATACAGCTTAGATACTGCTTAGAAAGTTCAACATTCACAACATGATGCGTCGAAATGTTCAGAGGACGGACAGGTTTGAAAAAGATATTAGGCTGCAAAACGCAAATTATCCCAGGATATGGTAAATGCACCATAGGCAGATGAGAAAATCAAGTTTTGAGAATTCTCAGGGAAGAATTAGTAATTCGGCAAGATTCGAAGATTTTGTAGATACGACAACCACGGTTATTACGTCGAACATAAATTGGTTAACGTGGTAACCGACGGTAAAACATCCACCCACTAGAAACGCAGCAAATCTTGACACGTTTGTGAATTCTGCAACGTTGCACCTCGCAGACGCGTCTATTTCAGACGACATCGCTCACCGCTGCGCGACTTATTAGTAAGAAAAAAATACTATTTGCCATACGCAACTCTCTCCTTTTGACAAAGACAAACCATCGTTACTCGCCTGTCTGTTCTATGCCAAATTGAAATTGCTGACGAACGAATGAGTCGAAAGAGTAAAATACAAAAAGAAAAAGAAAAAAAAAAAAAAAGGAAAAAACAAATCGCCAAACTTCGCTAAATTCCGTGAACAAACTTCAAATGCCACGTGCGGTCGTCAGTTTTCACGTGATCGCCAAGAATAACCCGGCTCGAGAGAATCAAGCACCTCGTAACGTTGCATTCTCGACGAAAATTCGATTTTTCGTCCCGAAACTTCTCTACAAAATCCATCAACAATGCAGCTCAATGTCGGCCAGAACGAAGAAAGGGAGGAAACTCCAGTTGTCTCTGGAGACAAACAAGATACAAAATGATTCAAGAGGGTGGTTCAACTCTCTCTCTCTCTCTCTCAAGCAGCTTGCCGGAAACGAACGTGACACGATCGGGAGAAGGCGGACGACGAGACAAGCCAGTGAAACTCGCATGAAATGCATCACGTTTTTTTTTTTTTTTTTTCTTTTTCACCCTATACCTCTACCTGCGGTGGAATGCGACGCCGATTGGCTCTCGGTGGTCGAGGAGGTCGCGCTGGTGTTGGTGTTGCCGGCCCACGGCTTCTTCTTCGACAGATAGCCCTTTTTGAACAGCATGTCCTGCCTGGGCGTCGTGATCCTCGTGTACTCGTCCTCGTTGAAAATGACCTTCGGTTGGGACGGTGAGCCACCGGACGACTCGTCCTTGTGCCGCGCCGCGCCACCAGCGTACGCGCCGCCATCGCTACTTCCGGTCCTACGCGGCTTGTAACCGCCGCCGCTCTGCCCGTTCCGGTTAAAACTGTGCGTGCTCGTGTCATTCTCCTGGCCCTTCACGAACCCGTTTCGCAATCCTTCTTCTTCGTCCTCTTCGCCGGGCGGAGCTGCAAACGAAAATTAGAGCACACGTTTGGTTAACGTTTACGTTTTACTTTAGTTTTTTCTTTTTTCTTTTTTCCTTTTCTTTTTCTCTCTCTCTCTCTTTTTAAATGGGAGAATCGATACGAACGACGATGTCGATTGTTTCAATTTCAGTTCCTATTATTTCATCTATTATATATATATATATATATTTATAAATTAGAAGTTTCCTCTGCTTCTCTCTTGTTCTTTCTTCTTTTCTATCCACAGTAGATAAGAAAATATCGTGAATGTTTACTTTTCTATCCGCTTTCAACGTTCGAGCGTGAATCTTCTATCTCTGATTAATTAAACGCGATGCAATTACGACCTTGACAGAACGCGCAACGTGTTCGACGATGAACCAGAAATGCTTTTTCGATGAAAGTTTCTTGTTGTCGCTTTGACACGAGCGTAAGAGTAGAAACGGCCGATTTCTCAGAGAGAACAGACAGAACACATCGTTATTCAGGCACCATCGAACACGACTCGAGTTACAGAGGAATTTGTCACCCGAGCAACGGTGTTCGCTATCACACAAACAAATCATTTTATTTGATATGTTCAATGATAAGTCTCGAATCCCATTCAATATTCTTCGACCAGATAATCGACGTACCTACCACTTCGCAGCGTTTCAAAAGTTTCGCTCAACAGACAAACGGACTATAAGTACAAATTTTAAATTCAATTTCCCCTCTCCCCCCCCCCACCCCACCCACTATATCAGATTTTAAAAATCTAGAAGAACTTTAAAATCACACTCTCTTTACTGTGTATTTTACGTAACACGATTCCAACATTTTGTGTATAAACCTAATTTCTTTGCTGTGCCTAGGCTTAAGAATTTTCCAATTATCATTAATTTCTTTGCCGAGTTGTGCGAATTGTTATTGAAATTTTAACGAGCAGCGATCAATCACTACGCGAGTATTGTACTTGATATTATTCTCGGTTAAAAGATTGTCACTTAAAAATAAAACGTGATATTTATAAACGGCTAACAACATAGCCTATGTTCACGATATTGAGGTATGTTTCTTGCATCACCTTCTCATTCTCTTGCTCTACTGTTCTGAAACAGCCTATACTACGGTACTTTCCACTGAGAAATTGATCTTTCACTCGATTTAATTGCATATTAACTGCAACAGGTAATTTACAGTAAAGTGAGAATTAATTTGTTAAACTTTTCAAACTTTTGGAGAATAGTGTAACACTCTTCGAATACCGTGCACTGCTCGTCTCATTTCGTGGCAAACTCTTTATTGTTTCAAATATTCTATTGTAATAATAATTCTCTCTCTCTCGTGTTGATCAATCGTTATTTCACGATCGTCAATTATCGAGGAATTATCATGTTTTTTGGTACAGAATGCTATTTATGCGCTGGTGTAATCAGTAAAATTTTTAGAATATTTCAGAGCTCGAGTGATTTCATAGGGTAAAAGAAAACTGGCATTGTGCATTTTTCTGCGATAGTGACAAGCATAATTAACTCCTTGACGACCGGAAGATTATCGTTAAAATTAGACGCAGCATTATATAATTATTATGACGGTTCGCAACGTGCTACAAATATATATATACACGTACGAACTTAAATCGCGTTCTCTTCAGAGAAAATATTCTTTTCTTAATTTTAACTTATCTAGCAATATCCTCTCTTGTTGTACAAGTGTTGGAAAGTTGTCTAGTGTGTAGCTATAAATAATTGAATGAACTTGAATAAGTATATGTCTTGAACACATAATATAGAAATAAAATTTTCTATTGATTTATAAATTTATATAAAGCTTATATAATTCTTTAATTAAATATAAATATATTAAATAGTATAAAATTGAGACTAATAATTCTATTCAACATATGTATATATATAAAATAATCATATCGAATACGTGATAAATTTGCAGTTATCGATAACTGCAAAGAACAGACACAAGAAACTCAATGTTGATGAATTTAAGCTTAATGAATAAATTATCATACTTCATATTAAAAATCGAACTTCAACTTCACTTAAACGCTATTCTCTCTGCTACACGTGTATTGATTTCCTGAAGAAATTTATGGTAGCTACTCCATTTGATCTGAACTTGGTTTATCAGCGACGTTTCGCGTCAAGTGAAATGAACCTCTTCTGAATGAATCCGTTTGTCCGGACGTGAACTCCTACTGTTTGAAATGAGAAATTGTAGGACCAGCGTGAAGAAGAACCAATGAATTCCCATTGTAAGATGGGACTTAAGTAGAGATGATCCAGATATCTCTCAGAGTCCTTGCTAAAGAAGTAACGAGCCAATGCTCCTTTGCTTTACGATCAATCAATTAAAAAAGATTCACCACTTCGATTTGTCTCTGAAGGATGATAATTTTTTTGTCCGATTCATTCCCATTGTCATTTTCATTTGCTTCTCGTCGACGAAAGATTGAAAAAAAACGAACGAGACTGTTCTATAAATAATTTTACAGACGTTTGAATAACGTGCGATATCCTCTCTGTTTCGGTAATTTTTATGCATTTCAAAAATATTTACATACTCTGCTTAGGAAGCTTCGATTCTTTTCTTAGGATTGTCCTGTGAAATCCACGACAATTGTAACTATTGTAAATTCAGCGTAAATGGATTTTCATCGTAAACACTATATCGCTGATAAGCACATACCAGAGCTGTTTGATCAAATAAAAGAAAAGACTTGCACAAGATTTCTATCTGACATATAAGGTTCATTCGAGATACTGAGGTCATAGTTGAGAAACTAAAAAGAAAAAAAAAAAAAGGAGCCAAAAGAAAAAGAAAAACTTACAATCTACAATCTAATCTCGCCAGATCAAGCATCCAAAAGGTGAACTTCTAAGAGGTGAAACGAAGCGTACGCTACTTCCACGAGCTATTTGTCTTCATTACGTCGATCATACTAAATCACTAATATACTCCTACATTGTGTAATCTTGCTCTATTTTATTAGCTAACAAAATTCATTTCTATCTACTCTATGATATTAGTTCTGGAAAATCGTGACTGGTCATGGGTCAAACGAAGCGTGTGCAATGGTTCACTCAACTAAAAAACCATTTACAACGTGTAATTTATGGCACCGTGAAATCGGGGCTTGACGTGAATGTAAATAGAATTCTAGATAAGAATAAATTTGTTAAAGCTTCGTGTTTTGTCGAGCACATCATTGCCACTTCGCAAAGGGAATAGAAATGAAAAATTATTCGTACACGAGGCAACTTAACTAAAAATGAAACATTGCATCGTAGAATAATCGCTCGTAGATATTAAAAATCTAGAAATTAGAAGATAGAATTTCACTTTCTTCAGACTCGCAGCGTCATTCGAGTTCAATTATTTCCAAATTCTTGAAATACGCATTTTTCTCCCGATTCGATGAAAAATAAATCAGCATCGAAACAATTTTAAAATAATCAGCAGCAACTGAGATACTCTGCCGAGTTTACCCACCCCGTTTCACGGTGCACATAAATATTCCTTTTTCCTCGAAGGAGGAAAGAAAGGGATAAAAAGAATAGATCAGGGCCCTCTTGCACAACTCGTGACAACAGCGAGTCGACAAGTGACAGGTTGCAGGTTTGTTGCACAAAAACAAAACACGATACTAGCTTGTACGTTGTCCAATTGTCACTAATAACCCTTTGCACTCCGAACAATTTTTAACATAACCTCTATCAGCAACTCCGAGTCATTTTTACTATCAGCTACTCCGTGGAATATTGAAAATATCATAATCTTGCTTTGTCATTAAAAAAAAAAAGAAAAAAAACGTGAGTACATTTTTAAAAATATGTTTTATTAATACAATATAATTGAAAAAAATATGCATTATTCTTGGCTTATCAGGACAAGTATCGCGGTATTCACTCGTTAAAAAAAGAAACAACGTTTTCTTTTGATGTCGCTGCTGCGGCGACAACGGAGTGCAAAGGGATAAAAAATCGTACAAGGGACAACAAGAGGGCCTAGAAAATAATGAAAAAGAAGCGTCAGAGAAAGCTCTCCGCTATGGACCATGATCAGCCTGTTCGACAGGATTTCCGTACCGTCTTGGTACCTCGCTAAAAGTAGAACGTGATTCGAGGAGCCGATCACGTGGATAACCCTCCGTTGCCGGCGCCACTGCATCTCTCCCTGTCCGCACCCTTAAAGTCACGCACCACGTTGGTCGCCTTCCTCGCGAAATTCTCCTCCCTTTTTTCTTTTCTTTTTTCTCTCTTTTTTCTCACCCTTCTTCACTTCTCGAGTCTATATACACCAGCCAGTCTTTCACTTCAATCTTCGCACTCCCTTTCCCCCTCTTCTTAATGGCAAGAAAGAAAGAAAGAAAGAAAGAAAGAAAGAAAAAAAAAACAACGAAAAGAGAGAGAGAGAGCCCCTTTGCGCTTATTTTCGGTCCTTTCGAACTTTTACGCTGCGCGATTCATTGCAACAGATTCTTCGAACACTAGTGTAACACTAATTACAACGTATTTAACGATACTTTCGACAGAAGTACAGTTTTCGACAAATCAGCTGGAATTCAGAGTAGAAGGCTGAACTGGTTATATTTTTAACCGTCGGCGGTGCTACACCGGCGTCATTGACGAGTTGCCGCGAGTTGCAACATTTCTCGCTTCTCTCAAGCCACCAACAACGAGGAGGCTTCGAGGGAGATTTTCGGTAGGAGACTTCGCCGCGCGCGCGCGCGCGCGTGAAAGCGAAGCGAAAAAAACCCGAGAACTTGTCGAATTTGCCGAAAGTGAAACAGACGATCTGACCTACGGCGTGTAGATCGTTATTCACAACATGCACAAATATCGGCGAAACTTATGAAATTGAATACAGGCTACGTTCGAATACAACGACGTACAGATTCAATTCCAAGCGGTTTCACTTTATCCACTGTCCCCGATATTGCCTATCGTTGCTCGTAACGGCCGAACGTCGTAACAAATAATTGTTCCACGTTGATCGTTCCACTCGTAGATTTGGTCTGTTACAACAGAAATGAAGGAATTGACCAGCCACGTGGCCAGCAAAGTCGAATATATCAGCCGCGTAAAAGATAACTAAAGGGGTGTAATCTTCACGGCGACGATGCAAACGAGTTTGGAATTTCTCGGCTGATGCATTCGATCGCGCGGCCTTAGAAACGCGGCTTTCGAAGCGCAGAACGGCCACTGATAAAACGCGCCAAATAAGGAGGATCCGGCTAAATAATCTGGTGCACGCGATGCCTCGAGAACGACTGCCGTTGACACGAGGAACAGGGGGTGCAGAGGGATCGGGGGAGAAACGAGAGAGAGAGAATGGTTTACTAGCTGGCGGACGTAGCTCATTGGCCGGCGGTCGTGGACTAGAATAGCCGCTGAATTAGAATAGAAAACGGGCGAGAACCAGCGACGTTCACCATCGCTCTGTTGCTAATCGTGCCGTCGAAGATCAATCCTCCTCTTCGTCTCCGTCTCTCCCGCCGCGACCCGCTGAATCGTCACGGCGACTCACGCTGGATTGTTTCGCCACACGTCCATGTTTTCGATACAGAAATCCGTAGCCGAAAGTCGGCGAAAGTTTCCCGAGTTTTCTTCCGGTGGAAGAGGTTTGGACATTCCAAGGAATTTCCAAAGATTCCGGCTTCATCGAGATGAACGGCGCGTCCCTATTTTTCGCGCCCTCTCTGATAAAGAGGCTGCTGATTCACTCGCGCGAATCGAGAATCGCTTAGCGTAACTCCGACTATCAAAACAGTAAGTTTGTTGAGCAACTAGGCGGATTAGTTAATCTCTCCGCTCTACTCTCGTTTTTTCTTTCTTTTCTTTTCTTTTCTTTTCTTTTCTTTTCTTTTTTCTCGTTCGATTTCGCCGTTTCGTAGAAAACAGGAAGGAAGACTTACACGCGATACGTGAACGTGAAACGCGAACGAGTAAATTTCAAGACGTCTGCGGACGCGCTATCCGGTCAGAGTTTTCCCAGTTTTCGGACGTGAGTAAAAAATCCTTACTTTGAATTGTGATAATCGTTAGCTCAGACAACACGATGGGCGAAGGTTCTGTATACTATTTATTTCACAATACGAGATCCATCTATCTCTCTATCTGTTGCAATAGAAAAATCGACGTTAACGTATAGCTTTAGTTCGTTCGTTTGAAGGTTCGTACCTTCTTTCGACTATTTATAGTTTCTGTCCTTCGAGAAAATCGAGAAAATTCCGACTACCAAACGCCATTTAATTCCACGAATTAACGCACACCCTACCCTCTTTCCTCCTACAGTAATTACAAAATAGCAGAAGTGGCCTATTTCCACGATACGAAGATAGGATAATATGTACCGTGCTGTTTCGTAATTTCTGATTCTCTACGTAGCGTAGCGTAAAGCCCGGCCACCTCGGTGTTAATCAGATTTGAAGGTTCAACGTACGTCGGGGTCAGTCGGACTGTATTTTAAGTAACAAATAGAAAGCGCCTCGTTTCATCCACTTATACACGTTGTAGTAACCAATGTTTCTTTTTTTCTTCTCCTTGCATGCGTAACAATCGTTGCAAACTGAATTAACCCTTTCGTTACAGGCAGAGTGACGCCACTGAACGGGGCACCGCGCCGCAATGTGTGCACATTGCACATCGGTAATCTTCGGTGTTTCGTACGCAGAATATATTTTTACTTTTAAGATTTAATCCGATATAGATCGATAGAGTCAAGAGATACTTCACCAGTATGGTAGACTCTTTTTTACCGACGAGAGTCGGCTCAGCGTACATGCCGACTATAGTCGGCACCAGTGCACACAGGCTAACGAAAGGGTTAAAAGATCGGCAACGGGGTTGAAGAATGAAACGGAAACAGAAAACAGAGAATAATTGAAACGCCTGACAGAAAATCTGGGAATCTCTCTTACGTACACACGTGTATATACAACGTTTCACAATGTCGAACGAATCACCACCGTACGACGAAATAAAAAGAGAACGGAACGCAAGGAAGGGAAACGATACGTTTGATAAACTCACGACGACACCACAACAGCTCGAACGTTGAATGTTATTCAAACGAATGTATTTCGCCTTTCCTCGAACAAACGAGCTACGGTTTTTAGCAAAGCGTTCATTAACACGACAGATTTCCAAGCGTTTCTCAGCTCGCTTGGTACATTTACACGCGGCTCTCGCCATTGACCGAGACTGAAACGAAGCAAGCACGACTATACGGGCCAAATGTGATTACGATGTTACCAACGATTGATCGCTGATGAACAGACAAATATGCCAAAAACAATAGGTTTACGCCAGGTAAAAATAAAGCTGCGAAAATTTCGGAAATATTTATGTATAGCGCATAGTCTGGATTCAGATGCCAAGTAGGTTGTTGTTGTTGTTGCTCCGCGTTATGTAAAACATCCTTGCATTTGTCATTCGTTTGACAAATCCCCCGAGTTTATTAACCGTAGAATGTCAAACTGGACAACGCGCGCACGCGAGCCGATTGTATATTAAGATCGTTTATATTTAAGCTTACATCGCGGAACAATCATCAATTTGACAGCAGCGATCCATTCCTGTCGTTTCGGCCTTCTCGTGACACGTCACCGTAACGCGATTCACGTAGTTAATTACGTAAGTATATACTTCGCGTATATACTCTGTATCGACAGAGACAGATCATTTTTAGAAACTCGATCCTCGATATTCATTTTTTCTTTTTCTTTTTCTTTTTTTTTAAAGTAACGTTTCGTCCATCAGAGGTATTTTATCTAACGACTAGTTTAACAATAATATTAGCAATTCTCTTGTAAAAATACTTGAACGAGAATAGCGATATATATATATATATATATATACGTAATTTCAGACCTGGATGAGAAATTCTCCCAATTTCCACAACAATAAATATTCAATCGGATAATTCCTTTTAAAAAAAGGAACTATAATTTTTACTAGGAAAATTTTTTGGTGTTCATCGGAAATGATAGTTGTGATTTTCACAACGAAGCAATTTTAATCGACAAGCAAAGATAAAGGCATTAGCGGTGATTGAAACGTGGCGCGTACCTGCGCAGAAAGATGCGCACGAATGAGAAGATAGCACTTCGACGCGCTGCAATTATAACGTCCTCGCTAAATGACACTAATTTCTCTCTCTCTCTCTCTCTCACCTGCTCCGAGCCGCGATCTTTAATCAATGGACGGAGGAATATTGCTGTGCTTCCGTTTTTATTTAACGGCGCGCGCAGACGTGCAACTTCGTTTCCGACGATTTGAAACTGGTCTTTTGCCAAGCCAAGTTCGAAACTCTCTGTTTCCTCTCGAGAAACGACGCTTCGAACGAAGTAAACGAGCGAAATGTTGAATTTTAAATAAATGATATTTCTGCGAGAGAGTCGATCGGGGGAACAGGACCTTTAAACCAATTGTCAATCCAGCTGTTACTCGCGCAAACTGTCTGTACAAACGACCAGTGTACAACCGATTCTAACATCTAAGTCTCGTGAATTTTTTAACTCCCCTTCAGCGAACTTCAGCGAACTTCAGCGAACTTTGAGCGCCTTACGACTCGATCGTGAATTTCTACGCGTTTGCGGGAAATTACACGTGAAAAATTATCGCGAATTATCCTCATTCCCAAAGGATGAGAATGCTTCTCTAAATCAATCAAAAGTTTCCTCCTTGAATCCATTCGCGCAGTCATTATGGACGAAATGCACTTGGGCAATGCAGTGTAGAAACGATTCGAAAAACACTGAAAAGCTGACTAGATAATATACGGTGGTATGGTAGTAAAGAGAAAAATGAAACACACAACGTATTACTATTTATTGATGATAAATTTTCCCGAAAAAAACTTCTTTAGTAAACCAACAAAAGATTGTATATATATATATGTATCAATATAGTTGATTTCAGTAGGATAATTTTTGAAACATTCTGGAATATGCAAAGCTACCAAACAAAGTTCACGTTCCCAAGCAGTTTCACTCCTCTTTTTGTAATTTTTCATTATTTAGCATATCTGTGCTGCGTATCTGTTTCTTTCAACAGCTATCACGTCCCAATAATCATCCGTTCAATATTAGGTCGAATAAATCTATTACAGTGGGATTGAGTAATAGATTAAGTGGGATTCCTAATTTTGTTCCAAAAATAAAGGGTTTATACCTAGTGTTTCCGTGAAGATGAAACTTCTTCGATATTATTATCTTTGGGAGCCCAATTCCAATCATTAGCGTTATCTTCACACGTTGAAGTTTCATTTGTTTTTATTGCATCCTCGTTATCAGAATCCACGGAAGATATACGCCTGAAACGTTTTCCTCTCTGTCTTTGGAAAAAAAGTCTGTTCATCGCTGTCGCTATCGGTACAATTTTCAAAATTACTCGCCCATGCTTGAATCGCAAGCAAAATTATTTCGTAATCAATGAAAACGGTGAAACTTGACTTGCACGCGTTAATGCATATTATTGGCACAGAAATACGCCGCGAGACTGACTCGTTATTTCCGCGCGAATGGATTAACTTGACGAAAGAGCAAATAAAGGTAGCGCAATATGTATCGTCATTGTGTATCGTGCCATAGTAACGATCGCATTGTTTAAAACACACGCGAAGAATGTTATTGACAGTAAGAGGGCGATTGTCCGAGCACGCGGGAGAATTGTGCAAATAGGTCAATTATCGGAATGGGCGAATGGCGAGGCTCGATGTCAGATCGAGAGTGCAAACAAAGTTGCAAAAGAGAGAACGGACCGGTGGGAATCGACGAGCCAAGCCTTCGACGAAGGTCTAATAAGCTCTGCCAAAAAATTACTATATTCACGGATGAATAGGAGGATTGACCGACCGCGTCGTCCAAGTTCGTGCATTCCGTGCGGCTTCTTCTCTTTCACGCGTACGCATTTGGAACCCGCCCCGTTGGTTCATTTGCGAACATTTCCTATTTATAGATCGATTATTTATCGAGCGGTTTCATAAGTTTCCATTCTTTTTGTCGAACCTGTTTTATTCTGTTCTCTCGGTCGGAAGACAGTTTCTATTCGAATTTTCGATTCACGATATCTTCTAATCCCGAAATACTTCAACACACGTTTTTAACGTTTAAAAATATTCATAAAAATATTTGGTACACGTGTGAACGTTTAAGAACATTTACAAGTTTCCTTTCTTCTTATCGAACTTGTTTTATTCTGTTCCGTTGGTCAGAAGACAGTTTTCATTCGAATTTTCGATTCACGATATCTTCTAATCCCGAAATA
>WIUT01003543.1:0-19504 GCA_010645135.1 Tetragonula clypearis
ATACACTTCGAAATTAAAAAAAGAGGTTGCATTATTGGCTGCAAATTGAAAAGTAAAATTCTTTCACTAACTAGTTCTTACTACTAGTAGACTATTATTACTAGTCAACTAGTATTAAATATAACTCAAGTATAACGAGATCGAACCTAACGAGAAGGCTTCTCTACGATCATTGAAAAGCTCCATTCATTTTATAAGCACAATTGTATATAAAAATTGAAGTCAGAGTTTCGAGCTACATCTTGTCGAGGTGTATATTAAATTCCAAAAATTTCATTTACACAGAATAAATAAATTTGTGGAATTAAAGATTCTGTCCTGTGAAATTCCTTGCGAAATTACAACTTGCTTCAGATGAAATTTTTATTATGAGTTACTCGAACCCTGAAATGAACGATGCGATTTCAAAATAATTCGAAACACGTTCTTCTCAATGATCTGCGTGTCCTTTCGTTGCAAATTTTCGTTCATCTTCTTATCGAACGATTATACTCAATAACGAATAAGTCAACAATTTTCCATAAAAAAAAACTCCAACTTATTTCTCGAGTTATATAGTTTAAGTTTCTCTCGTTATCGCGGACACTTATATATCTAAGATTTTTATTTTATCGCGGATTCCAACTATTTGAAGCGCGTTGCATCAATATTCTACGAAACTCTGCGTAAAACTTGGTTGTCTAAAGTAAATTCGATTTACAAGCTTATCGAGCTTTATCTGCCGATCACGTGTTGTTCGAAAGTGCGCTTGGAACCGACGCACTTTCCTGTGGATAACACTTTGTAATCACTGCACGAGATCGTTATTCTGTTTCAACAATGCATTTCCAGCATTTCGTTTTCACGTGTGTATTGGCAAGATTTGTCCTGTTCTTTTTCTTTTTCCTTTGAGAAGAATATTCCCCCCCAAAAAAAGTGAGCGAGAGAAAGAGAGAAAAGGAGAACAATCGTTTTAAAGATCTTCTTAACAAAAGGAGAACACTGAGCACATTCCATCAGTAATTACCTTCTTATGTAAACAGCAACTGCGATACGAACACGCCCTTATCGGTAGAAATTCCAGCGGGAGGAATACCTCTTGCAAGCACAAGCGAAGAACATGCACCATCGATTCGCGTGTCCTTTCGAAAAATCACGCGCTCGAAATTCGCATTCGTTTCTTTCCCCCTCGTGAGATTTTACGGAAAAAAACGACTCCGTCTGTGATCCACTGACTCTACCGCGAAGTCGAGCAGTCACATCGTCACATCGACCGAATCTCATGCAAACGTCACGGGAAAACGTCACCTCCGTACCTTTCGATCGAAGAGGAAAATTTCTTCTTTATGTACGTGTAATATCGATCTGACCGGAAGAAGAGGAAACGAAACTGTGTGAACACCGTCGCGGATTTCGTCGGGGGTTCGTTTAGTTTCGTGGTTCGTTTGATCGTTCGACGAGACGTGGATGATGACCAGTCGAGCTTCGAGCACGTCGTCAGGCCGACGAATGTGGTTGTTCAACGTGGTGCAAGCTCGTTTCTCCGAGGTGCAAACATAATACCGTGCGTCTTGGCCGATGACCAAGCCTGCAGTGAACATATAATTCGCACGAAGGAACCGATGCCCCGGCTACCAGACGTATCATTGGCTATACATAGCACGCGTCGCGACGCGCAGACGCCGGGCATCTCTACCCTTTTGCTATAGTGCGATAAACAATTTTACGATTCGGTGTCCACGCCAACTTTTCGACGAAACAATGCAAAAAGTACTCGCGCACCGGTGCGAGGGGACGATTAGACGATCAAGAAGTAACGAATGGGGGTTGTTAGTCGAGCGAGATTTCGCTCTACGTCGACGAGGGATTCTTCCTTTTCTTGTTGTAACCTTCTCAGATTTATCGAGCAATTTTTCTAATTTTTTATTTATTTTTTTTTTATTTATTTTTATTTTTTTTTTTTTTTTTGCTATTAGACTACTACTACTAGATTCTCACGTATATAGTTAGTGTTGTATTTTGATTAGCTATATATCACAGAGTTGTTACGTCATGTAATAAGATTGACGAAGAAAAGCGAAGCTTTGGTTTGTTTCGTTTCGTTCTTCGAATATCATTGCAGATCATTTGTTTCGAATAGATTTCTAAATTTAATAAATAATAGGCTAAACATACGAAACAAATGTGAATTACACGAACGAGCAAATAATTTGTAGTAAATTTTTCGAATATAAATAGGCAATAAAGTGCGAAAAAGTAGCTTAACATTCTCGAACGCAGAACAAGAAGTGGAATTTTGTTCTTGTCACCCATTAGCAGATTAGATAACGCGCTGACATTAAAATATTTGCAAACTACTATAATTACATACTATTATTTCAAGCAGTAACGATACTGCTTTGCTTCGAATAAAATATTCGTGTCGGGAATTGGCTCTGTAAAAACACGTAGAAAAAAGTTATACGTAAGGCAAAAGTTGTACGTTCTGATTATAAAAATAATTGTAAATATTGATGCAAGGTTCAAGTAACGGGGAGAGAAATATCAGAATAACGATATTTCTCTCGGCAAGTACATGATTTGAAAAAAGTAGAATTAATTCTTGAATTAATTCTAAAGTTAAACTTGTTATCAATTTTTTTGATAAGTCGCCTTTCATTGTGACTAATGAGTGAAATTATCATTTAACATCATTGACTTGTTGTAATTAACCAGTAATAGCAAAACAAACAAATCAAGTCTGGCTCAACCAGCGGATTCAAAGGGAAAATGAGCCTCTCGTTCCTTTTTCGTGGTGTTAATGACCCAGATAAGTGCCAGTGACTTTAGAAAGATACAAGCGTGCTAGCCGTAGAAAATAGAATTTCCACCGTGGGTGCACAATATTTTCGACCTAATATTTTTTCAAACAACGCGAGTGACGAGAGAGAATTCGACGCGTAGCAAAAATTACTTCAAACTCCATTCGAACGAACGGATAGGCTCGTCGCGACGATTAGATTGCTTCTTATCGGTATAAATCAATTGTTCGGCCAAAAATGGGGGCAGAAATTTGCGTTGAATCGGGCGCCTCGAGTTGTTGGCCTTGAACATTGCGCCAATGCACCAACGATTAGAGTCAATGCACCTTCGTCGATGTAACGTGCGAACGCATGCCGCGTGTAAAAATATATGCGTATAACAATAATTACTTTCTAAATGTTCCGTTAAAAGCGTCTCGTAATATACATATATATCGCGCTTCCAAATTCATGGCGCTGTCTGGACAGCGTGTAATTCTACATCGACGATTTTTAGAAATTACACAGATACGACATGATATGACGGCTAAACACTTCGTTGAATCAACTCGAATTATTTACTTCCTGTTCTTACTAGCTGAATAAATAAATAAATCCGGCCGATATCGAGATCATTTCGTAGCGCCCGTTTCAATAAAAATTATTTACATAAAACACGACTGTTCGTTTGTTTGAAAATCCACAAGTACTACGTGCACGATCAGATTTCTCGAATCGCTGTACGACGGAATAATTTCAACATTCACGAAATTTCTTTCTTCTTGATGTATTCTTTGCAAAATTTGCATATCCACTTCTTGAATTGACTTTAAAATTAAAGCTGATTGCAACTGATCCGTCTTTCGTTTAAGCAATCATATTTTTCGCTGTTCATGTGCGTTCATATGTGTGAACTCAGTAGAAACAGATGGCTCGAAAACAGCGAGCGACGAAAACACAGGCCGGCGAGACAGTGAAAGGAGAGAAGGAAGTCTGGATACAGATACTTGCATGCAAAGGAATTGATAAAGGCAAGCAACTTCTCGGACTTCTTTATGATTCATTCGTACATGCGCTGCGTAGTTGAAGAACCTGACAGTTCCCACGGAAGTTTACGTTGAATTCCTACTTCCTGTTTCTCCTGCTCCAGTTTACCGACTAAGGTACTCTAAATACTTTCAAAATCTTTTTTTCCATGTCCTGGATAGATAAAATACGTATTGATACGAATTGTTTGACAAAAATGATGATCGTGATTCCTTTAGGAATATGCGTGTTGCAAAGAAGTATTGATTGAAGGGCCACGAGGAGGCGTAGCCTGGTAAAATTAGGTCAAAGTACAAGATCCCGGGCTTAGAAGTTGTCCAGGGTCGATAGCACACGCAGCGAAAGCAGAAATAGTTGACCAGAATGTAGGAATCTTCCCAATTCTTTGATACCTTAATACGACAAGTTTAAATAAATTCGAGGGATATACTATATAGGTAATCGTATCGAGTGAAAGTAATATAAAATAAAATACATATGCATCGGTTTGTATGAAACTAAGACACGACTGTTGAAAAGTAAAAAGAAAAAAAAAAAGAAACTGACCATTCTGAAACAGATTTTTTTCTTTTTCTTAATAATGATGGACAATAATGGAAATTAAATATCATTTCTGAAATTAAATGGAACTTAATGGAATTCTAATAGGTCTCAGAGAAGTTATAAGAATGTAACAAATTATAGCAACTAAAAGTTTCATTACTCTCTAAAGAATTAAGTGCGAGAAATGTAGAAAGATTTATTGAAAATTATTCGCAAAATTATAAAAAACTATCGAAGAATTATTATCAAAAGTCTATCTCGTTGACTGCGTTTTTACTGGTTTCTTTGTTTTTACGATATTAAAAAAAAGAAGAGGTAAAAAGTATTTTTCGATATTATATCTTACGCTCACGTAGAAAGCAAATGCTTGCCTTCGTATATTGAATAACTTTATTCGATCAATAAGGCTTCCTAGGAACCAACAAGTGAATATATATCTCAGCACGAGAGATGTTTCACCTCGATGTTGCGCTCTCGTATCATAGTGTATTCTTATGGCCTTACACAAAAACTCGCATTATTTAATTTTAAATCCATGATTTCTCTCTCGAGGGAGGAAACACATCGCATTTCAAAGAGAAACAAGAGTAAGTTTGTATCCTTGTTCCCTAGCTGATATTTTCAATGTGTCATGTTTAATTCTATATATTTTACTACACAACTTCTTCATTGTAAATTGTAATATTTTGCAATGCGATCCGACGATCTCGTGTCTTAATATATTGTAACACGAGCTCTCAATTGTAAATCCCAATATTTTGCAACACGAGCCACTAGTTTAAGAATCCAGTGTTTTGCAACATGAACCGATTCGTATTTGGCGATAAAAGAGTTCACTGTACTCGCTCTTCGTAAGTAGTGAAGCATCCAGCATAGTCAGACGCGCAGACGATCATAAACACAGAAATACAGCATAATAACGAATGGCTTGTCGCGGCGTTGCATCAAGTCTACTATTGAGTATTTTATGCAAATTTACACTTTTATAAACACAATTAAAGAAACGAAAATTAAAAAAAAATGCATCGTTTCATATATTATAGTATATTTTACTTTGAATATTTTTGTCTACTATACACAATTTCTACGTGTGTATCAACGTGTAGATTTTTTTCTCTCGTAAATTCATAAATATTCAGATTACAAATTACATTGAATTGCTTGTTAAAATTGATTTACCTGTAAGTTCCAGGAGAAGATGCATTTTCCAAGTTTTCAGTAAATTCACTCGTATGTATTATTAAAAATATTAAACTATTATTTCTATCCTTTACTTATATTATCTAACTGCAGTTGGAAATAAGGAATATATATCCTTTTCATACATCTGTCACATTACTACTAAAGCCTAACTCCATTGAGTGTCACAAGTGATAATTTTAATTTTCTAACTTTGAATAACGCTCAGCTTTTCTCTCCACAATTATGTTCCACTAAGGAGCTCTAACTAAAACGATTTCTCTTTCCGAAATGTCCCAAATCGACTCGTAAATATGTATACGTCGATACGATATCCAGTGTAAATTGTTGAAAAAGACAACTCATGTGAATCATCATTGCTATAAGAGCAACTTCCAACAATAAAAGTTTCAACAACTTTTTAAGTTGTAGTTGACGTCCTATTATTCACGGTGAGAGACTACACACAAAATGGCACACTAAAAAAATTGCACATTAAAATTCGACTCAATAAAAAACATATCATAAACCATTTATAATCGATCGTAATTAACCGGATATTTTTTACTTGATATGAACTATGAAAATAAATTATGAGCAAATAAGTTTGTAATTAATATGCCCGAAAGTAAATGTACATTTAATTTATAATATCACGTATATATGATGTCAATGTGATAATATAAAAAATTATTTTAGAAAGAAAAAAAAAAAAATAACATCGCCCAACGTGGGGCTCGAACCCACGACCCTGAGATTAAGAGTCTCATGCTCTACCGACTGAGCTAGCCGGGCTTGATACTAGAATTTTGTTAAATCTCAATTCTGCTGGAAGTATAGGTTTTAAATTTACATTTAAAAATCGAATTCATCAAATAAACATAAATAATCGCGTAATATATGCATTAACTCTCAAATCCTTTCATAATATGTGCATAACTCTCAAACGAATCACCTTCGATCCATGCAGAATATTGTTGTCTGTTCCAACAATAATGCAAAACAGAAAGTTAGAAATTTATAGAATATCTTCATTCTATTCTTTTCCTTACAAGATGTAAACATCGTTAGATGACATTTAGTATTTACAATCCCGATATAGATCAAAAGTGACCTAGCAATTGTTCCGGACAAGTTTCGGCAGTTAATCGGTAACGTAAATAAGTAATTATTAAAAGAACCTCGAGTATAACGCACATTTCTACGAAAATTATCTACCACTAAATATTATTAAATTCCAAGTGAGCAATTATTTCACGCAAATTCGTGATAACATCGAAAACAGACTTACAAAAAAAGATATATCGTGGCTGCATTCTCGATGATACGCTGGCTCGATTTCTTTTGTTATTTCCCGCACTTTTTCACAGTCGTTGCGAAATAATTTTCATCTGTTTTCACGAAGTTACAAGTTCTGTTATATCGAGCGAGACGCGCCACAAATTTCCACATTTCTCCACAAGTCCGGTTCTATTAGCGTTTACAGTTAATCGTTTAAATTGCAAAAGGCAGCTCTTTTTAACGGACTTGACGAAAGAATTGAAATAACTACTTCGAATTTCGTCACTTGGTGGCTCTGGAAACATTATACTACGGCCGGATGTTCTGCGCGCAACGTGGTTAACGTTGAATCTGCCGTTAGTTTGAATTCGCGTAACAACACGTGTTAGTGTGTAACCTCTTGTTGAACAAATACCTCTTGTTACGAATTATTGCCAGCGTATCGTTTGAACGGCCAACGACAATGCCACGTTTTGCAAAAGAATCCGACGAGGAGACGGATGTAAAATCTGGTTTGTATTATTCATTTTTTAATCACTATGCGCACGCGGTTGACTCGCTCGCGGTTGCCGAATCTAACGGTCGATTCAGCGTGAAATATTCTACTTTTGTCAGTTCGTTAACGCGCGTGTACGGATACTTATTTTAAAGCATCTCGCAGCGAGTAATTTATATATTTCGCGAGATTCAGTTGCGTTACTTTGCTTCCTCTTCTTTCTTGTCTTTGAAGTAGCAGGCCGCAAGACCCGTGCTCACGTCGAGGCAGCGTTGCTTGATTCTCCGCTTCGTCGTAGCGCTCGTAATAAGTCCAAACAAAATGAATCTTCGCCAGACTCGCCTGTAAACGATACGGGCAATGTACAGATTGGAAGAATCAAGAAACGAGGAATAAGTGTCATGGATAATCCCGCTACTGCTGCTGCTGCTGCTGCTGAAAATCGACGAACGTTGCGTTCCAGAATCAATTCCATGTCCTCTGATATTAATGAACTTGCGGAATCAGATACTGGCACGCCAACGAGGAAAACTAGAAACAACGCTTCCAATGATACTAATAAGATCAACACTCGAAGAAGGTACAATTAGTAATTTATATGTGTGCGTGTGTGCGCGCATGTATGAATTTATAATTACACATAATTTTTTATTGTTGCTCAGTAAATGTTTTACAAGAGCTGGCTCAGAGACAAAATCTCCGCCAGCGACAAGAGCTAGACGTAATACAAGAGCTAGTTCTATAGAACCTGAAGCAATGACATCGAGTAAGTTTATAGACAAACATCAGAACGAATTAATAAGTACACCTGTTAAGACAAGAAGAAGAGCATCAGCGTTACCCTCAGAAACAACGGTTTTAGAGGAGAAAGAATGTAAGAAGATTGCTGTCGTGACATTAGATCGTACATTATCTGGTACATTGTCTAACGTCATTGAAACTAAAGAAACAGGTATATTACATCTTAGAGATATATATATTTAAGTTTTAAAAGAATCTGGTTTTCTAACGCTGCGTTGAACTTCAGAAGCAGAAACTCTTGATAAGACACCGCAAAAAAACGAGTCGTTGTCAACTTCGAGAAATAAATTCAATGCAAGCCAAAAGAGTATAGATGAAAAACATTTAGAAGATAATGGTAAGTTTAATTTTTTGTTATAATTTAGTTTAGTATAGTATATTGATTAGTAACGCAATATATTGATATTAGATTGTAATTTTTGCACAAAGTTTTGCACTAAGATTTTTAACTAAAAATTCTATTAATAATATTTTTTTTAATGAAAAATAATATGCAAACTAACAATTAAATTTACATTTACATTTATAACAGTTCAGGAGTCATACAACAATTCTCCAGAAAATCTTTCTTCAAATAGTTCTAATAGCGTTAAAGATGTTGAAAAAAATGTATCTGCTGATGACAAGGAAATATCAGATAATGATAAAAATGTACTAGAAAGTAGCGAAACATCTGTAGAAGTAGAACTGGTAATAGATGATGATGATGATTCTGAAAAGAAAGACACGTCCACAGAAACAGATTTAAAACTTGGCGATTCAAATAATTCAATGGAAAAACATGATAGTCACTCTAATACAGAGAATCTTACAACAAATATTGTTACTGACATACAAGAGACAAAAAATGCAACTTTTAGTGCACAAACTTCAAAATCTTTATCTGTGTCTGATGAAGAAACAGGCAAATATTCCTCGATTGAAACAAATTTATCGCCAAAACGTCATCACTCTAAACAGTTATTAGAAATGTCAAATGAAAATGTTTCCATCAAAAAAGTTAATAATGATAGTAGTGGTACAGTTTATTTATCAGTTACAAGTTCGGATGTCTCAATGGATGAAGGGGATAAATCTGATAATTTGCAAAAACTAATTGTAAACACAGAAACAGAATCAATCATTAGCAGTCCATCTAGTGAAAGTTTAGATAAAACCACCTGTATACAAGTATCTATAAGTTCAAGTTCAAATGATTGTATTGAAATTGTGAAACATACAAAAGATGTCAATACAGTAAATAAATCTGTAGAAATTGGCACTGAACTAAATGAAACATCGGAGGAAATACGTATTAATGAAGGTAAAGAAAATGTAGACGTCAAAATGAATACTTCAAATGTAAAGAAAGATATGAATGAAAATAAATCTGAAAAAAATGACACAAGCCAATGTGTAATTAGTGATCAGTGTGATGTAGAAAAGAAAAATGATGATTTAAATATATCAGAAGATGTACATAAAAAACATGAAACAAGTTGTACAAAATTAATTGCATTTCCAAAATCAAGTAATATTAATTCGCCGAATTCAACAGATGTGAAATTAATTTCAGATACTCAATGTTCCATTGTTTCAAAGCACGAGAATATACATTGTTCGCAAAAGAATGAAATAGATAATTTACTTTCTGACAACAGTTTGTTGAACTCCTCAGACACTCGTACAAACCCAAAAGATTCTGTTTTAAATAATATAAATGAAGTTGATGTAAGTAACGTGATTAAAAGCAGTAACTCTTCCATTGTTACAGAGACTCCTGCTGAACTTGTTGAAGAAATATCTAAAAGAGAAGAACATTCAAAGAAAGTTACTGCAGTGGATGATTTTACTGATTCTGTGACATTGAAGAAACAATGTGAAAACAAATTAGAATTGAGTGAGGAACGTTCAGACGTTAATCGAGTGATGTCTGAGGAATGTCAGGAAAACATGAAAATTGATGATGATGAGTCTGATACAAATATGACAAATGTATTTCAAGATATTCTAGCTAGCGAATGGAAAGAAAAGGATAGCGATACTAATAAAAAACCTATACATTTAAACTCAACTGAAAATGAAAGCGAAGGTGAATGTGATCTTATTTTAGTCGATAGAGAGGCATGGTTAGCTGCGGAAAATTTGAAAACAAACAAAGAAACAAATACTTTTGATTATGATTCGGATGATACTGTTATATCAAAAGCATTTACAGATTTCATGAAAGCACAAAAGAATGAAACTAATAAACTTATGGATACATTAAAAGAGGAATGCAATTTAAATGATAGTCAAGATAAGTCTTCCAGTGCAAAGAAACGAAAAATCATGAAAGAAAATAATAAAAATAAAAACGAAGAAGGGAATACAATGGAAAATACGAAAAATATTACGCAAGATGTAAAAATGTCAATAAATGTAGATAAGAATGTATCTCTAACAAAAAATAGATCAAAAAATGAATCCATTCAAAAATCATTAGAAGATGAAAGTTTATCTGAGTCGTATAAAGTAGGAGAAAAAAATTTATCATTAAATGAACATAAATTATCTGAAGATATTCCAAAACAACGAAAATCTCTTAATAAGTCAGTACAAGAAACAAACAAACTTGAAAAATTCAATGAAGAAACTGTAGAAAAGAGGAATTCTTTAAATAAATCTAATTGTGAAAATGTACTTGCATCTGCTAAGAAAAATGAAAAAGATCAGTTATCAAATACTTCGAAGAAAAAAATAAAACCACAACAGTTAAATGTAGAAATCGCAGAAGAATCTGACAACGAACTGAAAAAAGCTGAATGTAGGGAGAAGCAAGATAATACAACAAAGAAAATATTAAATCGATGTTATTCAACCGTTGCTAATTTTGGATCCAATTCTGATGAAAGTAGAAATATTTCTGATTTTGATGATTCACTAAATAAATCATTGAAAATACCAACATTTTTGTTTCGCGGAATAAGCGACAGTAGCGACGATAATAGCGAGTCTAATAACAGCATAGATTCCGATGTCAAAATGGAATATAATTTTGATGGTTTAGAACTTCCCGATGATGATGTGCCAGGAGATGAATGTAGAGCATCAGAAACGGAATCGTCAGATTCAAATGATAATGGATCAGATCTTGCAGATTTTGTAGTTGATGATGATGAGGACGAGGATGAGGATGAAGATGAAGAAGGAATTGAAAGTGAGGAGAAGGAAGTTGACATTGAAAATGATCCAGATAATGAACAAGATGTTAAAGAAGATAATGAGAAAGATGAGGAAAAAACAGAAGAAATAATTCAGAAAAAACAACATGAAAATTGTGAAAAAGATAAAAGTAAATTGATGGATACTTCTAACACAGAAAAAAATAAATCAAGAAAATCTAATGATTTAAGTATATCTCAAATTGGAAGTGACCAAAAGAAAAAGAAGAAAAGTAAAATAGATACGTCTCAGACAAAAGATGGAAGTATATTGATGGATACTTCTAATATAGAAGAAAATAAATCAAGAAAATCTAATGATTTAAGTATATCTCAAACTATTGGAAGCGACCAGAAGAAAAAGAAGAAAGCTAAAATAGATACATCTCAGATGAAAGATGGAAGTAAATTGATGGATACTTCTAATATAGAAGAAAATAAATCAAGAAAATCTAATGATTTAAATATATCTCAAACTATTGGAACTGACCAGAAGAAGAAGAAGAAGAAAATTAAAATAGATACATCTCAGACAGAAAAAGACGACAAGGAAGATAGTTATACTAATTTGTCTTTTGAAACAGAAAAAATAAAGCAAAAACAAGATTTTGGAGAACTTGTAAATGAGAATGTAGAAAAGTTATTAAACGAGTCTGAACTATCCAAAATAGAAAAGTTTAAAACATCAATAGAATGTAGTACTCCTAAAATAAATATATCTAAACAAAAAATCTGTGATATTAAAAAACAGGATTCTTCTGAAAGAAATAAAAACTTGACATTCAAAGAAAAACAAAATTTAAAAAAATTAGATAATATAAAAATTAATGAAAGTCTCGTTCATAGAAGTCTACCATCTGAATTAATTGAATTAACAACAGAAACAAATCTCTCAAGACCAATGTCATCTAAAGTATTAGAATTAAACAAAGAAACACTAGTTTCCAAAAATAAGACATCTATAACAAAATATTTGAAAAAAGAAAAATTAAACGAAAGTGCACCAACACTAAAATTAAATGCTAAGTCCAAGGAAGTTCAACTAATAATTGCTACTAATAGTAGCATACAGAGTGATCAAAATAAAACAGAAAACGAAAACAAAGATAAACAAAAGATGAAAGCAACAGCAGATGTAAGTGATTCATTAAAAAGAAAATTGCTTAAAGTAGCAGGAAACATATTAGAAAGCGATCGTCATAAGAAACATAAAAAACGAAAGCAACTAACATTTGAAGACACTCCTAATGTTATTTTATCTAGAAATGATTTTAAGAAAGATAATGATTCATTATTAACAAAGACAACTCAACAGTTTGTTCCTATTACCAATATTGACAATAATAATGAAATAGAAAAAGAAAATAAAAAAAGGAAAAAAAAGAAAAAGGAAAGAGATAATATCGATGTGCAAATGCAAGAAAAAATAAATAAGGAAATTGAAACAAAACCAGAAAGTCGAGATAAAAAAGTGCATGACGAAGTGAAAAAGAAAAAAAAGAAAGAAAAAGAAATTGAAAGCGTTTCAGATTTAATAAATGAAAAGAGCAAAGTAGTAGAGAAAGAAAAGAAAATTTCAAGTTCATTACCAAATGAGAATGTTTCGACTGATCAACCGTCTAAGAAGAAACACAGAAAGCAGAAATTATTAATAAAAGATGACGTTATGCAGCACGGAAAAGTTTCAGTTAAAAAAGTTCCTGAGGAAAGGCAGAAATTATCAAGCGATATTTTACATCAGAATGAAAACACTTATCAGAAAATTAAAAAATTATCAGAGGAACAGAAAAAGCAGTTATTAGAAAGCAATTATAAAAAACAACAATTGAAAGATGCAATATCTGAGTCTGACGAAGGACCAGAAACTATTACATTTTCTAAAGCTCGAGATGATGTGATGGTCATGTTAAAACGCACTGCTGATAGTATTAAAGCTAACAAAGAAACGAAAAAGAAGAAACAAAAGGAACACACAGAAAAGATGCAGAAACAAAAAGAAACTAAGATCAAAGAATTGAAATCCAAAAATCAAATAACAGAAAGTAAAATGAAAGAACAAGGGAAAGGTGTGAAACGGCTTGCTAATGATGTGCTTGAAAATTTATCGGATGTTCCATTAAAATCAATGAAAAAAAGGAGAGTATCAGAAAAATTTTCGACAGTTAATTCCAAACCTATTATAAAGGTAAAAAATATGACCGTAGAAGACGATTTTCTTACTTTACCAAGTTGTTCTGGAAGTACAACTCAATTTAGTGTTATCGATATTCAAACAATTAAAAAAAGCAAGAAAGTTCCAAGAACAAGTTCATTTCGGGAAAAAATGCTTGCTAGGAATTCACGACAGCCTGTTTCTGCTTACTTAATGTATTTGAAAAAGCAAGAAAACTTAGGTAAACAAAAATTTTATGATAAGCCATATTAAATTTTTAAATCATATTTTGCGTTATATGATCCGTAGGCATTATAAAATAGTTTTAATTTTATATTGATTTAAATATTATATTGATTACACAATTAATATTTAATTTATAGGATACGTATTTCTATTCATCTTGTATTTTAAAAAAATTAATTGCTCCCAAAATTATCTTAGTAGTCTTTATTATTCTAGTGCTTACATATCTATTTTTTAAAACATTGTTTTCGTAAAAATAATGACATACAAAATAAATGATTAAAAGTCATTTTACTTTTAATTTTTTATAATCATACGATCATTTTGTAATTGTAATTTATTATTAGCATAAAATAATGTATATTTTTAAACATAAAGTTTAATTTATTTTTAGTCAAAACTGTGCATACATGTTCAATATTGCTTACTCTATTTATAGATATATGATAAAATTAAGATATAATCCAAAAATAAAACAATATGGATATTCGTTTCTATTTGTAACTCCCGACTTTATTATTATTGTATATTTAAAATAATTCATATTTTGTATTATATAAAAATAATTAAATGTTTAATATCTAATAAAAATTTTAAATCAATCTAATTAAATTCAACATTTTCTTTAATTTGGTATATATCTTATAAATGTATATATTCTGTTCAATAGATTTTTACATATTGTAAAAATTATTCTCATTAAATTTACAAAGAATTTAAAGGAAAAAATTTATCCTTTGGTATTAATTTCTTTATTTTCAAACATGTATTTCTTTATTGTACAACCTTCATCTTTCTCGCTTCAAATTCAAAAAACAAGCACCATTTGCTGCATTTTGTCCCATAAATATAACACATGCTAAACCATTCACTGCCATATGCTGCCACAATTTATGTACCCATTTATTTACAGTACGGAACGTTTTTTGTATTTTATCCTCTTGTAATTTTTCTTGTCCTATCCTAACATGACATAAAGTAAAAGCATGTTCCGCAGCTATTTGTGAAGCTCGAAGGACGGCTTGTTTATCATTGTCTGTGATTACAAGTCGTACCTGCATAACAATAAAATTATTATGATATAGATCTTACATATTATTAATATATGTATTTTATTTAAGATTAAACACTTGATTGCATACTTGATCGTTTTTACCAAAATTTTTATCATCCATAATATTGATAGAAGATGTTAAATATTTTGAGTATTCATCCATAACTTTTTCATTACCCACAATGGCGGCAGTTTTTTCGTCTTGCACTACATATTTAAAAATTGAGGTGGCATATTTTTTTATTTCAATTCTTAATGCTCTTTGATCATCTATCAGTTCCCGTGTATTGAATATTTCTTCCATGGAGCAACGGTCGTGTAATATAGCATCTCCAAAATCCACACTATTTGCTAATTTTAATTGTACCAATTTCATAGAAGCTTGTGAATCTTCAGCTGAACAATGGCCAGATGTACTTTCTTGGATTCTTTCGCCGAGAAATTGTCTGACTAAAGTTTGTAATTTTGTTTTTCGATATCTATAAATGTATACAATATAGTATATAATTTAATACAATTTGCTTAAAAAAATTGTATGAAAATATAACTGCATAACTGTAACTGCAAGAAAATGTATGAAAATATAACTGTACAACTGTAGTATAAAACGAAAAAATGATGTACCTGTCACCAGTAATGTTAAAAATTACAGACGTATCAATGATGTATGGATGCATCATTTTCAACGCATGAAGATCAAAATTTAAACTTTGTCCTACAAGAATTGCATCTGGAGGAAGAAATTTCCGTAATATTTGTTGAACATCAGGCAACGTAGTTGTAACACCTTTTAAGATTTCTTCTGTTATACCGCTGAATCGAGTAAGATAGTCTGTGATAGGATTATCCGGTTTCACCAGACTATCGTAAATAATCTGTGATAAGAATTTAATAGAATTTAATAGAATTCGTATACCCTGTTTATTTTAATAACTTTAAAATTGAACTTACTTCCATACTTTCATCTACGACAGATATTCTCGTTAATTCCAATTCTCCAGTAGTTGTTTTACACATTTCACAATCTAGACCAAACATTGGAGATTTTTCATTGGCTTCTACGTAAACATCTTTTGTCAGTATATAATTCTCATATCTAAATATAAAATTTTCGTTTAATGTCTAAATTTAATATTTTAAAATATTCATATTATCAGTACTAACTTTGTTGCTAATTCGCCTCTCAATGGAACGGGATAATTTTCTTCTACCATTTGACATAACGATAAAAGTAATTTTGTACGTGGAAATTTATCAGTTTTAGGAAGATCAATCGTTCTAAAATTTATTGCACTTGTTGTTGTATCTCCACGCATTGGAAATACAGTTCGTAATAATTTGACTACATCTCCGCTTTTGTGTAATGCAGCTTCTAATGATCCATATTCTGAAATATCAAATATGCTATTTACATATTATACAAATATTTTATTATTTAAAAATACACATACTTTTAAGTAATTTATCACTTTGTATTCCGGTTATGGGAACAGCTGCAAGTTCTTCGATTACTGATCCTCTATAGGCTGCTGGTGTCACAACTTCTACTCGATGTTCCAACTTTGATGTTATATGTGGAAACATACTTTCATAAGCCATAAAATGATATAGGGAAAGTCCTTCAACAACAAGGACCACAGTCTGTGTGACCTTCTCGAAAGAATTTATAAATTTAAATATTTCAATTATTATTTTATATATTTAATATTTACATTACCCTGTTATATTTTTCAAGATGACACCATCTTATTGGTACATAGGGTGAGTGATGACCACGAAATGAGTACAATAATAAATTTTGTACATCACTAAGAAAAATAGGAATTCTATTTTCACTTTTAACATTAATAGTTAAGCTAGCATTTTCACCAACTGCTCTTAAACGAAATCGTGGTATTATTTTTAATTTCTTTTTACGTTCTCTCAATTCTTGTTTCAATTTTAAATAATCATCTCCACTTAATCTATATCGAAAATAATAGTAATAATAATAATAATAATAATAATAGCAACAATAATAATATAATAATAATAATATACATTCATATATTACATTAGATATAAACATTTTATTACAAACCTAGGCTTTTTACTAGTAAGTACATCTGATTCTTCTGTACCTATTTCACTTTCTTTTCCAATAGAATTATTCAAAAATGTTTCCTTTAAATCGTCACCACGTGGGCGTTTACGTTTCACATTTCCTTCCATAGAAGCCCCACTGCTGTCTGTATCATTTGATTCGTCTAATTCTGTAGACTGAAACAATGTATCACATTGATTAACTTTACAAATATAAAAATATAACTTACTTAAGTATACTAACAGTTTTTCTAAGAGTAAGCACTTTAGCTTCTCTATCTTTATCATTTAATTTAATTATTTCTAGAAGTGCTGTCATCTTCTTTTTCTTTTTCTCTATCCTTTGTAGTTGTTTTGTCGTCAAATTTGTCATGATATTTCTTTTTCTTGTATTTTTTGGAAAAGATTAAAGTCGGCCACCTTTAAAAATACAAAAATTTGCATATCAATTTATAAATCAGATTAAAACATTGATTGCTATTACTTTTATTTTTTAGATTAAACATCGATAAAAGATTTACAGATACATTGTTTATAAAAAATAATTTGCAACTTAAAGCAGATTGAAACATAAATTTGATGATATATTTTAAAGAAAATTCATAAATTCTATACGACATAATAAGATAAAATAAATCATAGAATTGAAATATATTCATTACTTTACATCTTCTTAACAAGATAAATATATGTGTGAGATTATACATGAAACTTAGTTTTGATATTAAAAATAGACTATCAATGACAATTGCCTGAAATTAAAGGAAATTGAAGAAAAAGAAAAAAAATTTAAATAATATTTGTATGATAAACAACAATGTCAAAGAAATGTTATACATCTTTGTGTAAGAAATGTATGTTGAATATAACCTTTGGTAAATAAATACATTTGCTTATACAAAAATTCAAAAACAAGGTTTTTAAATTTCATATAGTTTCATAAAGTTAACACAATAATCAATTTGATTTTCACTACAAGAATGTGTCTGTAATAAGTTTCATCGTTTTCCTCCCCGTTACTTGGTTACTATCCATTGTTAAATACTAAAAATGCCACTTGATAAATGGCACAGCATATGTTTTTACAGTTAAGTTATAAACTGGATATAACAATATTGAATACAATATTGTTTAATTTATTTCAGTTGCACAAATTAATAAACGTGGAATTTCTTAAGCATGATAAAAATGACAAAAGAGTGAAACAAACTTTCAAATGAAGCAAAGATAATTATTATAAAATCTATAGAAGGTAATTCACATTTTATATGCATTTAATTAATATTTGTTACAAAGAGAAAAAGGAAATAATACCATTGTTGATTGCAAAAGGTTATGTTTTCTTCTCAAGAAGACCAGTGTTTTTAAAAATGTAATACACCCACAATTTTTAATTTGATATTCTTGAAGCCACAAACAAGTATTAATTACAAAGTTCAGAGTTTTGTAAACCACAAATATTGAAACATTCAAAAACACATGTTACTTTCTACCGTGCAACATATGCCGCTAGAGGTCAGTATCTGATTAATTGTAATAAAATTGTATTGATTGAAATCGACTGAAAAAATACAAATTCAACGTTTCCTTAAAAAAAAGTTACTTCTTAAAATTATTTTTTCTTCTTTTCTTTTTAATACGAGATAAATCTTTGTTTCTTCATTAATTTGATAACACCTTTTGAGAACAAAATGATTTCCCTTATGTTGTAATATAATTGAATGAATTATGATTAGATTATATACAAAGAATAATAATGTTGAAATTTTGCATTCGTAGTCTTGTTTTTTTTTTTTTTTCTATTTGAAAAATATATATCTAACTCATATGCGAAATTGTATGATTTGAAATGTACACAAGAAACATGTGTTTCTTTCTTTAATCAGGAACGTAACGATAAACATACTGTGCGAAAATTATTCTTAATATTTTACTTCGTTCTACGACTGTACTTGTTTTTATTTAAAATCGTATAAATTACAACACGAATACTTCTTATTATACTATAAAATAGTATATACTAAATAGTCTGTTAGATTTTCAATAAATTCGAAAGATTTAAAAATATTAACGAACAAATTGGGAATACACGTAAATAAATTTGATGATGAAAAAAAAAACGGAGTTTATTGCAAAATATTAACTAACAATAATTTAAAATCATAAAATGAAAGTTTAAAATGGAAACATTTTAATTTCAGATCTAATGTAGATCGATATGTCGCTATCGAGAAAGATATCATAGATACGCTACTGTCAGAGAAAGCGAGTATTCACGACAGTGACACAAGCATCCACTTAGGATGTTACATGTACATATATATACGAAAGAGATCAAAAGATTCTAAGCGTGTACGATTATGCGCTTTATGCATCGGTGTGCATTCCCCACCCGCATGGTGAAAACATATTTTTCCCTTGGATCTACTTCTTTCTTTATGAAGTAGCTCGCTGTGCATTAACGCGAAGTGCTTTTCTATACCGGGTGTCTGGTATTTTTTCCTACTACACTACACAATTCATTTAACTTAATCGTAAGCTTGATTCAAATGTTTTTGATACGTATGTGTATCTTTAGTCAATTTATTATGGGAATTAATGCTAGGCAAAATTAACACTTTACCGACCGGTAGCCTATTAATCGGCTCCTATTTACCGCTATCGGTAAAGTGTCGATATCGT
>WIUT01003544.1:0-19503 GCA_010645135.1 Tetragonula clypearis
CTCTCTCTCTCTCTCTCTCTCTCTCTCTCTCTCTCTCGGTCTTTTCTCGAGAACGCCTCGAACACCGCGTCCAAGTCCCACAAAGTTCTTCCGACGATCTTCTCCCGATGGACGAGTCGCGGAAATGGACGCGGCCGACGTATACTCATCGTTCATCCGCGGCGTATGAATAACGTACAAGTTTGCTGAACGCGGCGGGGAGGTGGGGATCGAAGGAAACCCACGTAGCTTTCATACATAAGTAAGCGAGACAGGACTAGCAGGCCAACGGGATCTCCGGCGGAGTTTCAGTTTGCCTGCTCCTCGTCCGACGGTCTTTGCTCGACGTTGTCGTCCGTGAAAATATCAAGCGACGAACGTCGAGAAGACCGTCTGCTCGACTTTAATCAAATTTTTCCGCCAAGCGACGATCGTCGCTCGTTGTTCGTCGTCGGTGCACCGACCGCGACGATTTCTCTTGTTACAGCGACGTAGCGTTCGAACTCGTAGTCGTGTACGTAGTCGGTCGAGTTTGACTTGCAATTCTACTGTACACCCTCTGTCGCTTTGCGCGTCCAGCGAGAGAGATTTGAAAATAATGAATTTCTTATTGGTAGTGCAGAAATCAAGATGCCATTTTTATCTGTAACTTGCGTTTCAATATATGGTTTTTGTAAACTATATAAGTATTCAAAGGAATACTTTGTTAACATTTACTTGGGAAAAAAATACGGTTCTTTTCACCATTGAATTCGTCGTTAAAAAACACTAATTTCATCGATTTACACAGAAAACGGTATCTTCAGTAATTTCTGAGATATTTGACAACTTTGAAGGTAGTTTTCATCCCTTCGACATCAATGATTGCCAATAAATGAAAAAAAAAAATACGGGTCAAATTTTTTTTTTTTTTGGAAACTACATTTGCGCCAAATTATGAATCGTATCTCGTCCTTTATTAAGTTTCAAGATGTAAAACTCTACTTGTTGAACAATGTTAAACATTCTTGAGCCCTGAGTCATGGTCTAGTTCGTATTTCTTTTCGACGCTCCTTTGACAATTTTCTTTTGAAAATATGTTTACTAGAACGAGGACTCGAAAGACTAACACGGGAGTTTGTTTCCCGATATTATCAAAGACACTGTTCTTCAATGTTCTAGAAAAAATCGTCTAGAAAAATTTGATTGGTTAGAACGACGAACTAACCAGTTTGTACAAAGCAGGCGCGTTAGAATCTCAGTTTGCAATTAACCGACGAGATAAAATCTCGAAAACTTTTCATCAAAGTGAGCCACGAAGTAAATCTCTGTCGTTGCCTACGAAAGTAGTCCCGTCAATTAAATGAAATACATCATATCACGATTAGACTAGTACTCAACTACTAGTGTACGTAGTCTAGTATACAGTCCACTGTTATTAAATTTTCATTTCCGAACACCCAACAAGTCAAACTCGACGAGTAGTACAGCCACGGGTACGCGACACGATGCAAAACTCTTCTCAATTATTAACGATGTAAAACTATACTTTAATTATCAACGATGGAAACTGCTTGAATACTCGCTTGGCCGTTCGCGAGCCTGTTTTATACGACCTGGCTAGTTCGTTCTGGTCAATTACATTCACCTGGCAAAGCTTCTAGAAGATTCAAGGTGACTTGATATCAAAAAACTGGCTTGCAACCATTTTGACATACGCGAGTGGTCAACAATATGTGTTGCCTTTATTCAATGCCTGTGTGCTTGCAAGTCCTTGACACGTGGCGTTTTTGCGTCAAAATTGCCAAAACAAAGTGAAGAATTATTATCTAAATCAGAGCGGGCTAACTGGCGCCTATTCCCCTATTTTTCTGATCTCTAGCGCTACCCCCTCCACTCCATCGATCCCCTCCACTACATTGTACATCCACATCTTTTCTGTGCTCCATGTAAAAAATTTACGATGTAAATTTATGCATGAGTCTCTGTTTCGAAACACGCCACACAGTATACTATTGTTAGTAATATAATTGATATATAATTTTTAAATATTTCTTTCAATGCTTAATTATACGTGATACTAATCGACACTAGAACTACCTGCGATTAAAGGACAAAATTTCCTTTAAAGACAAAAAAAAATTGTGCTTTTTAAAATACATTGTTTTCACGTCTGTGAAATGTCTAAACAAAAATTATAAATTGCTCATTTTGATACCACTTTGGTAGATCCAATATTAACAAGGTAAAAACAACTTGTTTCGAGAACAAAACCATTTCCAAATCTTTGAGGCGTTGTAAGCAAACCCGAAACTAAAGATTGCTTGCACGTGAACTTGCACTTGTAGCAAATTGAAAATGTTCGGCAAAAATGGTCAACAGGCCAGATCCGTATTAAAACGGAAAGGTGAAAACTTTAAAAATCTTCACAAATCCTCTCGGTTTCTTACCGAGAACGGCGAACATTGTGTCTACGATACAGACTATCTTGGCGGATAAATCATCCTTGCAGACGATTCACGTATCGTTACGGTTTCGGGTCCATTTACCTCGTAAACTTTCCAGACGAAATCTTACACCGGGCCATAGAGCGCGATTAATCCGGGCACTCGCGTCACGAATTGCCAGTCCACGTAGCAAACCGTCCCACGCGTTCAAGCACGCCCGCGACGCGTCCTCGTCGGGTTATTACTACGGCGTAACACCGATATCTCCGCGGAATTTCAAACAACCGTAGGCGTCGGCTGCGCGATCGCGTACCTACGCATACGTACATGGAGGTTTCCTTTGAAAACACGACGAAGCAATCTCGAGTACCTGGTAATTCGTTGTCACGCATTCTCGGATTTGCGAGGGACTCTGCGAATTCGTTGTTAGATACGACCTTTCCCCGGCTGAGCACTCGATCGACACTGCGTCGCGGCGCGAGAAAAAAAGCAACTCGAAGGGTAATCTTATCGCGACGAGAGAGAGAGAGAGAGAGAATCGAGGGGATGTAATTAGGCGGGAGATTGAAACACGGCGAGTTTCTCGAATTTTCTTCGAAGAGAAGAGAATGTGGTTATTTATAGCGAAATTTAGTCGCGAGCGTTACGTTGCTATATTACTTGCCCCGGCAACGAAAGAATAATATCTTGATTTATTCGGTGAGAAAGAGATACCGCGGCGGAAAATTCTCACTTTTCTCGAAACCTTTTCTCCCGATTAAACGGAAAACGATGGCACTCCGTAGGTTACAGACTTTTCTATTACTGTTAGCGCAAAAATATTAAACATTTCGCGCGCTCTGAATCATCTAGTCTAGTCTGTATTTTTGCTGAACATTCTTTTGAATGTTTACTAGATCAGCATGCTTGGTTTAGGTTAGGCTTCACTTGCTTAGAGAAAATAGGGAAATCAACAGACTGAAAGTGTGGGGCACTGCGAGGAAATTTCGATGTAGTGGGGAGATCGAGTAATGGAGGGGACAGCGGGCCGCCAGTTAGCCCACTCTAACAAAAACAGGCTCGCGGGCGATCGCGCATTTCAGAGCTTTCATCACGAAGAATAATCGTTACAAATTTCATCACGCGAAGAAAGCTTTCTTCGAAGAAGAATTCACCGTTAAGAATTGCACAATGTACAGAATTTCAACATTTATCGAACGCGAAGTAAAGTAGTCTCATTTATGAATAATAAATCGCTCTCGGCTAGGCGAGATTAGTTCACAATCCATTGCTGTAAAATTAAATACACTTTGGAATAGAGAGAAGCCAAAGTACTCGAGAGCCACGAGTAATTCGCAACAATTAGAGTAAAAAACCGCGAGATTCTCTTCGTTTTCTGGCCGATCTCTCTGGTGCTTGCAGATGATGAGCGCTGTTTTTAGACCAGCCGAATTAGTCACCGAGGTGCGAACGAGTTTCATCTTTCCCTTTCCGATAAGAGGCTTTTTTCGGTCGGGACTTGAGTCTATCGAACGATCGCTCGTTTCCCGGGGAACCCGATCGAGCGTGCTTCGCTTCAGCCGCTCGAAATTCCCAAGGCACCGAGCGAACGTCGCGAGAGGAACGACTCGATTAATTGCTCGTCCCCAGTTACGCCCGAGCGAACTTTTCCGCGATTGTTATTCCCGCGGAGCGAGTCTATCTGCGAGGCGTGTCAACTGGCGAAGAATACCTCTCGAGACAAAGCTCTGGCGCGCGTGAGCATCTTTAAATTTCGCTTCGCGTCCCGTCGACCGTGAAAGGATCCCTCATTGGCAAAGACCGGCTCTTTCCCCGATCTCGTCTTGCGTCGCCTGCGGATCGTTTGTTTTTCGCGCTGCTTCGTGCAATGCCACGACTCGTTCTCGTCTCTCCTTTGACGAGCAAAGTCCTGGCATCCTGCGACCGTTTGCTCGGTTTCCAATCGATGAACGCCAAACGAAACGTTCTCGTTCAGAAGAAAAGATTCTTCTGGCTCGCCACGTCTCGTGTCTCGTGTCTCGTGTCTCGTGTCTCGTGTCTCGTGTCTCGTGTCTCGAAACTTTCGAGCGACGCGTGATGGTTTTGCTCGCATTTTCGAAACGAAATGTCGTCGAGGAGACGGTCGCCGGCTATCGTCTATCGCGAACCGTGTATCGGCTCACCTCGAAGAGGTCGAAGAAACAGCGAGCTGGCTCGAGCCGCGGGGGTCACTGACTGAAAGATAGACGTGGCCCGAAGCCACGCGACAACCGTACACACGCTATCGTACACGCTCGTGTTTACCGTGTGCCCAACTCTCGCACGCTCCCGCCGAGCGTGGCCTGCGAACCGCCCGCAGACTGCGCTGAATTAACCAACGTTCCCCTCTGATATTACTGCCCGCGGTACTTCTCGAGCACTCGTTGCCGACTGTGTACACATAATACATACATACATACATACATACATACTACGTTGGCTTGGTCGTCGTGCTTCAACGTCGCGTCAATTACCGGACCGTCGAGTCTACTCGACGCGTGAATTGCTGAATTCTTTCAGCGAAGCCGAACCGTGGTCTCGCAAGCAACGTGTTCTTCCGCGAACAACAAAGGCGTGTTGAATTCACGTGGGAGGATCGATCGTCGTGTATATCGTGCGATGGACACCGGTTATTAATTGACCGCGTGGCCGGTAGAGCGCGATCAACCGTACGACAGGGGAGGAGAAACGGAGCGTGTAATTATTCCGATCGGCGATTCGTAGCAGGAGGCGCAAAGGGGCATTCTCAATCGCCCGCTCTCCGATCTGTTCTAATAAAGGCGCGGCGTAACGCTCCCTCGGACACTCTCTACCACACGGTTAGGGAAACGTCTTATTTTCGGAAAACCGGCGCCACGTGCTGCTGGCACAGCCCACTTATCCCCCTTTATCCATAAAGACATTAACACGCGAAACCGGTGATTACCAGCCGCTCGGCTGCGTTGCGGAAACAGAAAGAACCGTCCGAGGGTCTGCTCCCCGTTACTTTCACGCGATGATAAAAACCGTTCCTCGTCGTTGCGTTGCGTTGCGTTGCGTTGCGTTGCGTGGCCCACGCTCCATCTGCTGGGTGTGTCTATTATCGCGAATCACGCAACGACTCGAATTATCAAAGGTGCTCCCAAGGTGCTTCGTCTCGTTTCCTCTCGTTTCGAGAAAGCAAACGATTTTTACTCACGACAATTCCAAGTCTCGTTTAGTCGTTGTAGTTCCAGGCTAGCGAACGACTCGCGCGCGTGCCAGTACAAACGCGCGCGGTATCGAGAGTAATTAAGCGATTATCTCGTCCGGTGTGGACGCATCGTGCCGTGGCATCGCGTTCCAATTGCGAACAAAGGCCAATAAAAGCTACGACTTTTTGCTCCCTTTCTCTTTCTCTCTCGTAACCTTCGCAGTTGATTACTCCGTCCTTCCCCTGTTCGCTTTATTCTTTCTATTTTCTGACCTGCACGGCTGCTCTCAAACTAGAACCTCTCCGCGGATTCTAATTCCTTTTTTACGCGGCTGCCTCCGTGCAAACGAAGATAACGCCGCGCCCCTATGGCCATGGCTGGTTGTAACGAATTACAACACCGCCGGAAAGAAATATTATTTCTGCCGCGCGGAAACGTCCATGCCGGAATTCCAATTACCAGCCACCGTTATTATTGTATTTCGCCCGGCTCGCGCGGCAAACGCACGGACTCCTCGCATCGCCGGGATCCTCGAATTTTACTTTTCGAACAACGAGTCCCGATGGAATTGGTATTCCACGAAAAGTTTGTCGTCGAGTGGATCTGGAGGAATTTCCCACTCTCTCGCTGAACGAGAACATATTAATTTCGAAAGCAACTGTTTTCAACACGCTTCGTTTTTTTTTTTTTTTTTTTTTTTTGCTTTTTTCCTCTCCACTCGAAAGCCTGGAAACGTGAAAAAAATTCACCGGGGAAACATTATCGTTTCACGAGCGTGCGTTTTCTCTTTTTTGTTTTTCGTATACCTACGCGTATGAAAAAAAAATTGCACACAGCTCGCAACGTTCGTAAAGCGTGCAACCCGTGTTTATTACATTCCGCAAATTGCAACTTTTGCCGGGAGGGATGAAAGACGAGCGGAGGATAGCCTTGTTCGGGCGATACTCTCCTACTCGCACGACGCGACACAGGACGCATAAATTTCCGCTAACTACCGCGCTCGAAACCCAATTTCTCGTGGTTTATCGTTGCGGAAGAGCGACGCAAGAATACATCGCGTCTCGTGGTTATTCGCCTCCTCCGCGCTCTGTATACAAACACGGTGCAGATACTATCGGGATTTTTTTCGAGAAAAGAAAGAAAGAAAGGAAGAAGGGAAGAAGCAAAGTGGAACGCGTTTTCACCGTGATTGTGGGTTAACCGGTCGCGTGCAAGTCCCGCGATACGGTCGAGATCGCTCGCAGCCATATCGCGTTCCTCGTGAACGACGGAGAGGCCCTCGAGAATCCCATTAAAATTTTTCTGGCCGGACGCGCCTCGTCATCGTCATCGTCATCGTTATCGGCGACCGTGGGACAAAGGAAAATCGGGATCGAGAAGAAGGCACTGTGCCGCTCTCGCCTCTTTTATCTCCGACATCTTGCTTCCGAGATACTTTCTCCGCCTGTTCGCCGCCCCGTGCTACCGATCCCCGTGCCTCTCGATCGGAGATACACTCGGACAAATTGCAGGTTGTCCCGAGCTACGGTTCCCCGGCAACGGTCAACGTCGAACCTGATAATGTCATTATCACGTTACGGCGAACCGCCGATTTTTACCTCGTCACGGTAAACGATCGGTCACGGTCCCGGGCTCGAGGATCAATTTTCGGAACTAGAAGTTTTCCTCGTCTACACGCCTATCTTTGCGATAACGTGTTACTTCTCACTGTTCACGTCGTCTATCAACATTAGCTATTTCTCCTACGAGAGGTCACGTTTTTCTTCGTTTCGCCAAATTGCACACCCATCTGTTTTCTCTTTTCTTATCTTTTGTTTCTTTTCTTTTTTTTTTTTTTTTGGTCTTCGAGGAATTTTTGTCACCGAGAAAACCTGCGTCGACCTGCCGAAACTGACCGAGGTGAGCGGAAACCGGCCGATCTTCCGGAAGGAGCAACCGCTCGATCGGTAGCGTAGGAAACACGAAACGCGCGGAACTCGCAGCGAGCGGGGAATCTCATCGATTAAATCTGTCGGTTGTTAATCGAGCGTGCAGTCGGCTGGCTGGTGAAAATTCGGTCCGCTCGGAGCATCCTTCCTGAAAGGAATCGGCGTGTCCGTGTGAACTTCCTTCCGATCGTGAGCAGCAGTTCGTCGACTGAATGGAAGGAGAGATCCGACGTGTTCGCTGCTCGACGAGAAACGAGGAAGTATATATAGTTGACGAAGACAGCAGGTCGAAGAAAGAGAAGAAAAATCAAGGAATCGAGTGAGACACGATGACAGAGAGATAGAGAGAGAGGGGGAAGGGAGGAGATCCATAGTTCGCCCGCCATATGTCACCGGCTCCTTACGTACATGCATAGGTATCCTGGACGTATCTTATCTTCCGCTTATGGCTGCGAGAGTAATCCGAGCGGAAGACAAACGCGCACGAAATAAAATCCGAACCGGTTCGCACGGCAGACTTCCTTGCCCTCTGTTACCTCCTCCGGCCTGCCGAGGAAAGGGAAACGAACGTTCCCGTCCGTTTCGAAATTATACCGCTTCCCGGTATAGGAGTCGGGATTACCACTCGTCCAGGTCGTTCTCGAGGCCGGCCTGGTGACACTCTGGGAAACCCGAGAATCGTCCGGGAATTCGGCGAAACGAAAATTCATGGAACACGATCCGTGTTTTCACGTTTTCTCGTGAGCGAAAAATACGCGCTACTCCTCATCCTCTGTCGATGATGAAATTCACGCGCCACGGAAGTTCCAGTTCATTCCGAGATCTCTACGATCTCGCGATCTATACGTTTTGCTCTTCGATGTTCACCGACTGACCATACTGTTACCGAGACAGACACACTCTAATTCCCAAGCGTGGATTACAAGCGACGAAAACGAGATAAAGAGCTGAGATAAAGAGGACTCTTGAGAGGGACTCTCGAGCCAAGACCGGTTGGACCAATTCGTGCAATCTCGACCCCGCGATGACCGGCACGCATCACGCGTGGAATACGAAAACACGGACGAACGTCACGTCAACCGCTTGCTCAACTTTTGTTACGGGTTTGTTGCGACACTTTTCCAGACCGGCAGCACGCGCGTCTTTCTCCTGACTGGCTAACGAAGACAGGATGTTGTCGATCCATCTCATTAACACGAGCACAGGAAGAGAAGAGTCGGCCTGGTTGTGTTGCAGCCGACACCTGTTCCTGTCAAGGCAGCGAATTTTCCACTTTCTCTCTCTCTCTCTCTCTCTCTCTCTCCCTCTCTCTGTCGATTTCGAGCCGCAGTCTGTCGAGGACAGTCGAGTAATTAGCGCGCCGAAGAACTCGAGGAACACTGGCTGTTTAACTTTAACGCGTGGTCGATCGATTATAGTCACTCTCTCTCGAAGATTCGTCATGGAGAAGCCAGAAACGCTAAACTACCTGAACTTTCGTCGAAATGTTGGATGACCAATCAGGCCTGGCAATATTGGCTCAGTGCTAACCCTGAGTCGGTAATAGTCCTCCTAAAGATATGGGCCTTTTAAGTCTTCTGGGGCCTCATTGGCCAACAAAAATTTCAAGGCTGTACATATTTCTTTATCAGTTCAGTGTAACATATTGAAATTTTTATTGTGAAACGACACATTGATTAGAAAAATATATTTATTCTAATAAAAAGAATGGAAAGCGAGAACACTGAGCTTGTTTTCTTAACGTACCAGTTTATCAATATCTAGTCAGACAGTGGCAATATGAGGAGTATTATATAATATGTTCGTCTAAAATTTTTGTTCCCGTTTTTCGCGTGCTTCACCTGTTCGCAAATACAAGTCTTCCTCAAAAGGGAGAAATAAAGTGCCGAATATTTTTTCTTTAGACAGATTTATAAAAATCTAATAAAGACACTTGGATAAATTTTTCTATCAGCTGAGAACGGAGCAGCAAATATGCCAACTGTCTGAAATAAAAACAATTTCGTTGGTCCTTGAAATTATTCCAAACACTAAATTAAAAAAAGGTATGATTATTCACGATTGAAATTATTCAAATAATAAAATCCTTGTTCGATTATTTCCAATTTTGATTGCACAACGCGGACGTCTTCTGTCCTTTTCCTCTCCCTTTGATTTGCCAAAAAGCAGAAATATAAAAAGACGTGCTGGAAAGAGGACTTGTAACACAATCTTTGACCACGTTTTTGGACTAAAGCATTCTGAAAACTACGAGTGTCACTCCTCTCCAACAAAAATACACTCGGTTATACAATTTCGGTCGTGCTCGATACGAGTCTTCGGTACGTGTTCATTCATATTCGGGCAGCGATTGGCCGTGAAAGAGAGCGAGAGGATGATGAGCAAGTACATAGGTATCACGACGGGGAGATTCTTCGAGTGGGGCAGAAGCAACGAGCCGCACGTGCACGCGCGAAACCAGTCCTCCTTGCTCGCCAATGACCGGCAAGAAAATTAGAAATATCTGGCCAGCAGGAACTCGGGAACGTGCTTCCCGCTCGAGTCGTGGCATTATCGTTGGCCGCGTGTGTGTACATACTCGCGTTGCTCGGTCACCACGGTGCGCACGTTTTTGCCGAGAGACAACGGTGAAACAGAGAGAGCGGCAAGGATTCGGATAGAGCTCGTGTACAGGGTGTCAAAAAGGGAATGACTCTGTATGAAAAGAATAAGTTGAAAATTTCCTCGCGCAAGATTTAGTTTTTAATTTATCAAGTGTACTTGACTTCTAATTAATTCTAAATAATTCTGACAGGAAATAATGATTAACAGAAGGTTACTCCACTACTGTGAAAAATAAGTCGAAAAACGTAGAGTGAAATTTTTTTGCAAAACGAAACTTCAAATAAAAAGAAAAAAAGAATTTGTTCCATATTTCTTACTCACTTTAGCCCTCGACCAATGTCCAGTTAATTATTCTTTTCTGTCTACGTTTAGAATCAGTCAAATTCCAGTGTACCAAAAATTGATAAACTTTCAGACTCGATTTCCTCGAAAAAGGAAGCATCTTGCAAAAAGATTCTATTCTTTATTTTTCCTTTATAAAATCACCCTCTCCTCGCTTGTACCGGCACACCCTGTGTGTATATTTGTACGTCGCACGTGCGCCAGAAACGACGACCATTCCCTTTATTATTGTATTTTTCCTCTGCCCGCGCGCTGTCCCAATTCTCGCTCGTGTTCGACAGGGCATTACGTATGATTTAATTAAACGGACCGTCGCGTCCTCCTCTGCCGGAAGGAAATTAGTAGGTACGAGCGATCGTTTCTTTCGATTATACGAACGCTGAGATTTCCATTCAGAATCGAGAAGAGGAAGAAGATGGATATTCGTTCTCTCGTTCAATGGGAGTTGGTATTTGTCTGATCGCGTCGCGTTTGCGACGTGAATGTGCAACGAAATCGTTTCTCTTCGAAACGAAAGAAAAAACAGGCGCGGTCTGAGGGAAATTTATAATTACCGAAGTGGGAAACGCGGGGGGGGGGCGAAGGGGTGTCGCCGCGGCGTTACTTTAAAGGAGAACAAAGCCATCGGCCGGGTTTTCCAGCTGGTTCGGGTAATGAGTAGGACGAGTAGGATCCGCGGCGACCTGGAAATGACGGATCCATTGTTCGCGGATTGTTCAAGAGAACCGTCAACCGCTGCGCGCTGGATGCAACGAGAACGAGGGAGGAAACTTTCCGTCGCAGCGTGCTCTGGCTGCTGGCTGCGCGTCGACGTGCTTTGCATGGAAAATCGAGTAACCGTGTCGCGTCGCGATGATCCCGTCGCGAATCGAGCCACCGCGGTCCTCCAGTTTCCAACCGGTCGATCGATTCGCACGAAAACGAGATTCTCGTTTGGTGATTTCGCTTCGACGGTCCGAAAAAGAGAGAGAGAGAGAGAGAGAGAGAGAGAGAGACGGTCGCCTCGTTCGCTCGCCAACGATCGAGTTTATTCCAGGGATAATAACGGTCGTAAAAAATAATAGGGTTCGAGGTGAATCCTCGAACGGGCTCCGGGTGATATTTAGAGGATCTAATGACAGCGAATTTATGGGCCAGGTGCCCGATTTCAACGCACAGCCGAGCAGCCTTCGACGAAAATACAGTTGACGTTCGATCGCTGCTTTGTTTCATCTTTCATTATTGTAAATCACGGCGAGAGCTTTCTCTCCGCGCCACGCGTCTGACAATGAGTCGCTTTGCAAACGTGACAAAAAGTCGGAGTTGTTCGCGATGGATGAGCGATCTCTCGGCCTCACGTACGCGACCGGTCAATTCCTCTACGTCGGCGAACAACGAGCCGCAAATAGGTTAATTCGAGAGAAAGAAAGAAAGAGGGAGAGAGAGAGAGAGAGAGAGCCTGGAATATTAATGCGTGGCTCGTGAAGAAAGAAGAGCGTCGCGTACGTATCCAACGCGAGTTATCGCCGAAAGAAAACGATCGTACGTGATCGGCGCTGGCTTGGAAGGTAGACACTTGTCAGAAACACGAATCTTCCGGGAACAGGTAGACCGGATCCTCTCCTTGTCCCCTTGTCCCCGTATCTCCTGCGCAAGGACGCGCCTCGTCCACTCGTCTCTCCTCCCGAATGTACGTATATATACTGTATATATTCTCCCGACCTAACCCGATCTTCGTCTCGGTCTCGCGTCCGTCGATGAATGCACACCCCCGAAAATCCCCTGGTACTAGCGTAGCGTAGGGATCGAGAAAGTTGTATTTATTACGGGACGGGGTAGCCTCCGGTAATCCTTTCATAAATAACAAAGTATTTACGTAAGGTTTCCGGAGAGGTGAACGGACCGACCGGGGCGAGTTTCGGATTACGGCCAACGACGGTCTTCCACGACAATGGCCGCTCGTGTTTTCCGTTCTCCGGCCCGGGTCGCCGTCCGTCTCTTTCACGGACTTTCCCCTGGCTCCTAACACGAGCTACTCCTTGCCTCGTAGCGCGCGTTCGCTTGTAAGATATACCCGATGCCCGCTGGACAAACGCGACGCGAAGCTTTCGAATAGTAGACCGGGTTTTAGCCGTTTAGCCTTCGAATTTCTTCGCGGGGCCGGAGACTCGCGTGAAAGAGATGAAAGGGTCGATTGCTTCGCGAGAGAAACAAGTTTCGCCTTTGCGAAATATCTCTGTACCGTGTCGCGTATCGAGCCGAATATCGTATCGAGCGAGCAATAATCGACAGAGACTGTTGTACAGAGTTCAGCTGGTGAGACTCTGGCCGGCGGAAATTCAATATTTACCGGTGACTTTGGTCGGCGCAGCTCGGAGAGCGGCACTCGAGGAGTACTTTAATTAAGTTGGATCGCCGGGATCGGACGTCGATCGTCCAGGCTCTCGCCCCGGATTTGCTGTTGCGAAATTTTCCACGAAACCTGGGAAACTGGGTTGACAGGCCAGAGAAAGAGAAAGATAGAGAGAAAGAGAGAAAGAGAGAGAGAGAGAGCGACAGGAAGAGAAAGAGTATTTGCGCGTGTGCGTTTGGGCTTCGACTTTGGCTTTGTCACGGCAGCTCTTCTTTGATCAGGTGCGCGCCAGTCCTCTCCTTTTGTCCCTTCTTCCTTTTCTTCGCGACACGTCGCCGCTGGCCGTATAGCCAACAACCACATCGAGAGCTTTCGAGAGTTTCGACCGCTGCGAATCCCCGAGTGCCACGAGCGAGCGAGCGCGGAAACGTAAATTCAGCTGGAATATCACGCCGACGATAATTATGCTCCGCGAGCGAGAGCTGGCTGCACCGGCTTATAAGCGGCGTATATCGCGGAAATTGACCGGGATTATTCCGCGTATCCCGGTGTTTCCAGGCCGCGATCAGATACGAGGATATTCGATCGAACTCTCTCTCTCTCTCTCTCTCTCTCTCTCTTTCTGTCCGCGCGCTCCGGCTCTCTCGCCGATGATAATTGTCTCGCGTTTCGCGTGGCGGCTCTGCGCTGCTCGTTATCGATAGCCAAACGATCCATTGTCGAAGAAACGAAGGGTCAGACAGATTTTCCACACGATTTTCGGACGGAGAGAGAAACGATCCGCTCGCTTGTCGAGATCATTCGCTTCTCCTGAGACGATTAGAAGCGTGAGCGAGCGACGGATTAAAGAGTCGTTTAGCAAAATGACGCGTGGCTCGGGCTAAGGAAGTCATCGAGGTGGCGAAGAGAGAGAGAGGGGGGGAGAGAAAGAGGGGCTTGACCGAAAAGTCACGAAAGGTGAGGTGATGCGGCCGACACGGACGCGCCGACAACGGGCAGAAAGACGCCAGGACCTCAAGCTGAGAGCGTAATGAGCGGCCGGCGAGTAATGAAGACCGCTCAATCTTCTCTCGGTGCCGCGCGCGCTGTGTCTCCTCGCCTCTCCTCCTCAACGGAGGCATACTCCCGTTCCCTTAACTCCAATCCCGACCGCTAATCCGTTTAATCTCCGGATAATTAATGACCGAAACGCTTTAATAATTCTTGGCCTCTCGTGGCAAACGCGGCGAGCTTCGCCGTTTACGTCGAATCTCGCGTGCGTGGAAGCTTCTTTCGAGTTCACTTCGAGCCAAGGCTGTCGAACCGATTTCACAGTCGTTACGTCGTAACGTTACAGTTGCGATTAAAACTGCGAACAAATTTTGCCGAACTTTTGTTCGATGCAATGCAAAACTTTCCACTCCGGAACTCGTTGACGTAAAAATGCTGCAATACCAGCTGTTGAATTTCGTTCCATTGAATACCAATGTTGAAGTTGAAAATTCAATGGAATAAAGGAAATTTCAAATATGGTTAACATTAATTAACCAAACACCGTTGATATTTTCACCTCGTCTCTTTCACCTGGATTCCACAATTTTGTGAAATTTCGACAAATTAAATCATTTCTGCTTGATCGTTAAGAGGTTTTTTTATTACTTTTTGATCTACTATCAAATGTATGACAGCCATGGACAAACTTTTTTTTTCCACTCTGTGGACTTTTTCCCTCTCCGTTTCTTCGGCCAAAGTTTCTTCGGACGACTCACGCATGACTAATCCCTAACAACTCACAGGTAATTCGTAATTTTTTTCATGAATGCGTGTATACTACTTTAGCCTTCGATGCTTCTCCTCCGCGACAGTGTGAAGCTAAAGTCCTACGACGCAGGTGTCTGTCCCAAGGTTTTCCTCGGACGCGATGCAAAAGGGGCATCGTCGCAGTTTGCACAGGATTTTCGGTAGGGACGGCTTTATCCGTGTACAGGCGGGGACCTGTGCCTAAATGCACTCGGAAATGTTTGCGCAGACGAATTGTTGCGGTCTTTCGCCGTGAATTTCTGTGAATATGTGTGCGAATAGGAGAACGTTCGGCGTGGTAGCCGAGCAAACGAGTGGCCCTCGAAGCCCCCTCGAGACTGGAACGTTATTTCCATCCGCGACCTGCACGCGACACGACGCGCTGTCGTTTGCTAGTTAACCGAGAAACCCTGAGCCTGCTAATCGCTTTCGACGGATAACGCCTTTTCGCGTTTTCGAAGCCAATCCACCGCAAAATCTCTCGCCTGAATGTCAAAGTTACGAGCCGAGAAAGCGACGTGGAAACGTGCATGCACGCGCCACCGTTGGAAATGTCCCTCGTAACGTGTTCGAAAGGATTTGACGTACGTGTTGAATGATATTTGATTCAACGTGATCGAAAAATAATGTTCATTTGTTACAATGTTAATGCTTGATACAAATGTAGACCGTTGGGCGTTTAGCCTTCACTTGCACTTGCTTCTTCGGTCCAATTAGCCCCCTAGTGAATTCGAAATCTTTTGAACGACGTCAGTTTCGAATGTAGCATTTGCTATTGCTATTGTAAAAATTCGAAAGAGACATTTTACGAGGATTATTTCAATGCGGTTCGCACATAATTATCTCTAAAAGTAAATTAGATCTGCGCGTATCTCACAGACTTATGAAACTCGAACTCGTATTACCCCGCGACTGTCTCAGTGTCGATTTTGGCTTTGGAAACGCATGACATCATTGTCACATGTTAACGAGGGATTCTCGCCGACTGAAAGCCTGAGACAAATTCGAGACAAACGTACGAGGAAAAGTTTCGAGAAAAATTTCAACTTTTGATTGTTTTACATTGCATTTCGCCGACGTTTGTTCGAACACAATGGGAACTGATGGAAGAGAGTTAGCGCGAGGCGGGTATAGGCGTCAGAGAGGATCGAGCGAGCCGGCATACCTGACCACCAATTATCCCCGCGTCTCAGCCAACTGCTCGCCTCTCTCTGCCTGTTGTTTTTCGGGACGTTTTAACGGACCTGCGGTGGCCAAACACCGGCCTCCGAGGATAATTCAGATATCATCCCTTCGATATATCTGGCAGCCCCGGCCAGAATCGAACGAGGATCGACCCCGTCGATGGTCGAACGCGAGGGGATGCCCCGGGGGCTCGCGTGCCAACTGACGTCTCCCAAAGCGGACCAGATTATAAACTGTCGATCGCGGACCATGGCCCGGGTGCGAGCGAGACACCGTGAACGAGAAATAGAGAGATTTTCCCGGACGAAACACACACACACACACACGCGCGCGCAAGGATTTCCGAGACGAATTCGGGATACGCGAGAGAAAGAGAGAGACAGAGAGAAAAGGCAGGCTGGCGAGCTCTTTTTCTTCTTCTCGGGAGCCTCGAGCCCCGAATCGAATCCGGAGCCGAGCCGGAGCTACGGCAGAGGGATTAAAGCGTTAAGAGGAGCGATTCCAGGGAATCGGAGGCGCGAAGCCTTGCGCGTGTTCGAATCGATCTTCAGGGATTTTTCGTGCGTGGCGGGGCACACAGGACGAGACGAGACGGGAGAGATCGTGCGCTCTCAAGCTCGAATCCGCCGGGGTAGTGGATGGGCTTCTTCACGGCCGATTAGGCAACGCCGCGCTCGTGTATCGGACCGAGTTCGGCGAAGAAAAGCTTCGTGGAAATTTCGAAGGTTGATCGCAGCTTTCGAGGCTGCTCGCCGCCGGGGCTCGCTTCTCGCGCGTTTCTTGATTTCCCGATGAAAGAGACTAGGCGAGGCCCGCAGACAGAGAGGAGGGCGGAGGGCGAGGGAAGGGGAGAGAAAAAAGAGAGAGAAAAGAAATTCTGCACTGCGTAAACGGCCGATCGCGGCGGTGGCTCGTTTAAACGAGAATTTAGTGGTTTGTCAGCTTTGCAAATAACGCGTGCCAGACGTTCGAGCCAGCAGGCGGCAAGAACGATGATCCAATTAAGGATGTGCTCCTGCCAGTTACTTTCGTTTAATCCGCGAGAAGAGCGATCCCCGGGCCCGCAAACCCCCGAAACTCTTAACTTGCAGGGAAACTTTCCGGTTTCATCGCCCCGGTGAAGAAACTCTTCCGTTTCTCCGCCGTGAGAGCCTCGGTCGAATTAGCTACGGTCGTTTCGCGCGCGTACCCGCGGGACAATCACCTCGCCACGCCCGGCATCTTTAATTAAACGTACCTTTAATCGTTTCGCCTTCGAATTTCCTCGGGTGCGCGTCCCGCAACGATCTCTCCCCCCCCGCCCCTCCCGCTCAGCCAAAGCCAAAAGCCTGAAAGCTGAAAACGCTCGAAAGTCGCCGAGAACCGGGTGAAACATTTGACGTGTCCTCGGGTATGCCGCGGTAACAATGGCGATGCGCGCGAGAATCGTTGCACGGTCGACCGTCGATTAGGCCTTCGTCGTGGATGCGACGACCAACTGCGACGTAACCGGGTCTGTTCCAGCTTCCCGGAAGGCCCGAAGCCAACGTGACTGGCAAGCGTGGCTGGCTGGCCAACTCGCGAGCGGTAGGGATGCGCCTCGATTTCGTCGAGAGGAAGTCGAGAGAGAAGGCATTGTTCTCCGCGTCCTGGCACCCCGCCGCGGTGCTCATCGCGCCCTGAAAGCTCTCCGAGACGTCCCCCGGACTCCGGCTGATGGATTTATGAATTCACGGTTGTCCGGAAGCCGCGGGGGGCTAATTGGCGACTGCGTGAAGCAGTCGAGTTGACGAGGTCAGGTCGAAACCGGAGAAGGACAGGAGGAAAGCAGAGACGCGAAAGAACCCCGTTTTTTCTCTTTCGTTTCGCGAAAAAATACCGACCCCTGCGACGATTACTTAGGCGTGACTTTCCTTCGACGTTGTTGATCGGCCCAGAAAAACTTTTCAGCCCGGATCACCTTGAACGTCCAACGATAATCGTTTCGTTCCGAGTCGCCTCGCCCCAAGATTAGATCGGCTCTGGGCGAGTTTCTAATTGTCGTTTCAGCCTTTCGAGACATCTGGACGCTGTTCGTCCGTGATTTAGCACGAAAAATCAGCCCGTAGTTTGTTCGAACTGTGAAAAACTTTCTTTCGGAAATCGGACGACGATGTTGCGGTTATGAGAATGTAATTTAAAAAAATCATGCTATGCAATTTCATTTCGAGACAAGATTTACACACTCTGGATTTACTTATCGATGTAGAAATGTTGCAATATTACATTATACTGAGCAGGTTCGCTAGATATTTCGATCGTTCACTTTCGACAGTTTTTTACAAGATTATTTTATACAAGATTATCGATACAACTCGCGCAATTGATATAAATGTTATCTTCGTTAGATCTTTGTGGCACACCTCGTTTTAACTGTCTTCGCCTTCTTGTTCTTTTCGTACGTTTTTTTCTTGAAAATCGGCCGCGAATCTCCGCGTAGAATTTAACGAAAGATAGAAATAAAATTGACGATTTACTTCGCAATCAGTAACATCGTCCAAAAATTGTCCCGTTGTCACGTTGTAATAATTAAAAAATTATACAATTTTATACTTTTATCAAATGTCAGTGAAACCTAATCCAGAACCATAAAGTCGCTGTTAGAACGCACGCGTCCGCAGTGTTAAACGATTAAGAAACTTTTTTCGCCATTCTTCAAGAGAACTATTGCGACCCAGAGAATGAAAAAATAATTCTTGCCCTTGAAATTTAAGATAAAGGTAAATTTTAAAAACGGCAGGTTCTTTGTACGTAGTATTTCCATCGAATCGAAGGTTTCATCCATGATAGCCACGAACAAGCTTTTCTTTCTTATCCTTGAAACCTTGTTCTTGGTCAAAATACTTTGCGACCACTCACACCTGACCAATTCCCAACAACGAGACGCCGAACAAACGCGGAGGAACCGGTCCTCGCCAGAGTCCCTTTCGATTAACGTTGGAAACGCGTGGAAAACAAGCGGTCGAACTTTCTCCCAGGCGCTTGCTAGTGACGAGATAGACTAACGATAGACTAATCGTTTCGAGGTAAACAGGCTTGAAATTTCCATTTTACGGAACGCGGCTGTATGCACGGACAGCGGCGGACACGTCGGAGAAGGGCCTTTTATCGTTCGCTTCAGTGCCTAGCTATCTGAAGGATAAATTTTCGAGTTGGACCGTTCTACCGTTTGGATAACGCCATCTTCAGAATTCCAAAGCGTGTTGCAGTGCTCGCGCGAGATGGGAATTTTCGGTTACGTCGCGGCCGCGTACCTGGCAATGCTGCGACGAGATAAATCCCGTCTATTCGTCACGAATCCATTTGGCGAGCGCCGGTTCCCCCGGTTATTTTCGAGTGCAAGAGTGGAGAACAATGGAAAAGTGGCGGAGAGCCATAGTCAGAGTCTAAACTCTAGGCGAGGAGAAGAGCGGCGGTGCATCGTATTTTTCCTGATATATTTGCCGAGCAGGCGCCGGTTACCGGGCGTTTTGAAATTCATCACGGGGAGCTTCTACTTCATACAACGGCGGCGGAATGAATTATGTCGCCGCGGCGTATCTCGGCGCCTCGGTGTCTTCGTTTTTCACCCGCTCGTGGCTGGTAATCCCGGCCGGGGCGCACGTGCCGTTGAATTCGAGGCTTTAAATTCGCGGCGACGCTTCGAGTATGCGACCGCGGAACGTACGAGTCGTCGGACGCGACCATATCTCTCTCTCTCTCTCTCTCTCTCTCACTCT
>WIUT01003545.1:0-19500 GCA_010645135.1 Tetragonula clypearis
TATTGAAAAATATATGAAAAAGATAATTAATATAACAAATTATTTAATATATTTTATTACCACTCAGTACAACAGTTAATTAATAGTTTATTCATATCTTTTTCATATATTTTTCAATATTTTTGATAAAAGTCACGAAAATATGTTTCTTTTCAATGGTTTAAAATTGGACAGAGTTTTATTCAAGTTTATATTTTTCGAGAAAATTGTCAATAATCTAATTAAACAAAGAGAAAATTTAAAACGTGTAAAAGCGCGTTTAGTATATTCTGAAGCGGATTTAACTCATAAATAAACGAGAAATAGGTATACAATAAATACATTACGCTGTAAATAAATGAACTGGTATTATTCACATATCGTTCTACGATATTGAATCTGTCGTACTTTTTGCTTTTTTGAGCGGATATCAAGCGGATTATTTTCAAAAATTACTTACGATCCAGTCCACGCGGAATCGGACATATTTTAATTCTTTTTCAATATACGATACCAGAGACACAGTATTAAAGAGGTTCAAGCATCTATTTTATTGGCTTCGAATTTTTTTTCGAAAAAACACACGAACCTTTAAATTCTGCAATTTTTATCTTCCTCCACACGCGAAAACCGGCAACAGTCGTGATTTTTTTTTTTTTTAATCTCGAGAAGTATTTAGTTTATTTATTCAGACTAAGCTCATTTATTGCGAGTAGAAGATAAACCTAATCCTCTCTAATTCACAGCGGCAATAGCCAATAAAATATTCGTCGAAGCCGAAACCAATAAAGTAAATAAAAATTGTTAAAATTCCAATCAGCGACGAGTAAAAATTTTCATTTCATTGTCCAATCGAACGAATTTTTTTCTGTTCCGAATTCCCCCTCCCCCCGCAATTAAACGAGACGCAATATTTTTTCAAAGCGAGAAGCGATAAAATCCTCCCAATTTTCCTTCATTTGGCAATAATCGTTTAAAAAAAAACGAAAACAAAATTCTCCACTGCTAAATGAAAATAAAATTTTTAAAAATTCCAATCAGCTGCTGATAAAAATTTTTACTCTTTAATACGCTCGAAACGCGAACTGTTCTAAATTTCACCTCACAATTGAGGCACCCGTACACTTCTAGGCGAGAAATGGCAAAACTCTCGATCTTCTTCAATTTATAGCTTTTAATAAAAAAACAATTCTCTCTGTCCAGATTAATTTGAAGTCAGAAGCTAGATTAACTGAAAATTAGAAATGATATGAAATTAAATTAAATTAGAAATTAAAACTGGGCAGAAGTTTCCTAAAATGCTATGAACAGCGATGAAGTGAAAATTTTTTTCTAATTGTGAAAAAAAAATAATGTTCTCTCCGACGTTGGAAATTAGAAGTCAGATCTAATTGAAAATTAGAAGTCAGATTAGAAGTCAGAAATTGAGACTGAGCAGAGTTTTCCTAAAAATTCTGAAACCAGCAACAAATGAAATTTTTTTTATCTCGTCCGGCCGTGATAACAGGATCGTCTCGAATTTCAAACCGTGTTTTCTTAACAATTAAACGGGATTCGATATTTCTCAAGGGGGGGTGAAAAATGGCGAAAGCTTGCTCCTTCCTTACACGTTTCGTTCCAAAGCCTTATCCAAGATTGACCTCCATTCGAAGCTCCAGACGTTTCCCGACCCGGAGTTTTATTAAGAGAAAGAGAAGTGGACGAAAACGAACGAGTTGGATCCACAGATCGAGGGAACAGTTCTTTCGTTTTCGGACCGAGCATTTCGGTCAACTTTGAGCGTATCCTATTTATGATTCAAGTAACACGTACCCGCTGCGAGGCTGCTGCAAAATTCAAATTCGAACACACTGCATCCGGAGCGCATTCTTACTTCGTGAATTTCTCAGCGAATAAAACGAAAATGGAAAATCGAATACGGAATGAGCCGCGTGATATATAGAAAAGCGTTTACGCCTTTGGTTGTTGGGATGAAAAAATGATTGCGGATTTTACGGTGATCAGACTTGATGTGTATTTGTGCGTACGATCGGTCGTAGAAGTCTAGATGGATTATTACAGATTTTTTTTTCATGAGTTCCAATGTTGAAAATAATATTAATACTGGAACAACTAATCACGTGTATGTACATATACGAATCATTGCACTCCAATTAATCATCTTTCTGTCTAAATAAAAATCGTGCGTTAAATTAAAATTATATTATACGTTAAATAAATTTCAATATTATTATCAAATAAAATTGAATAATTAAATAATTAAATTATTTAATTTTATTTTACGCGATTGTCAAGTAAAAATTCTCCATTAAAATGAAAGTCAACATTGATTTTGACAGACAATTGTAAAAAAGAAAAAATATCTGAAATCCATCATTTTCGACGAATTCTCTGATAATAAAATTTCGAAACTCGCTGACGCTTTCTAAAACAATTCTATTATCGATGTTCTATAATAATTCCTTGCACTAGCCGATCCAAAAGATTTCTTTCGCGGGAAAATTTCCTAGAAAATAAACCTAAGAAACGAATATCATTTTTCGCTTTATTCACAAAATCTGTACAACTTTGATCAATGAATGTGTCAGTGCTTGCAATGCTTGCAAAATGTTTGAAATCTTCATTTTTCTTTAAATATTTGAAATTTAGTAAATTTTCACGATTTTTGGGGTTGAAAAAAATATTAGCATCAGTAGTTAGATCGATTACGTATTGTACGTACTGGGATTTGTGAAATATTCATTGAAAAAAAAGGGCAGTGACAAACCTTCTATAGCTTTTTTTTTCTTTCTTTTTTTTTTTTTTTTTTTGAATGTAACCTGCGTTGCTGGATGAGTTACGAGGTAATAAAAATCCGAAGAAACGTACAGATAAAAGTGGTGTCTATAATGTGGAAATTGGTACACCGTTGTTCGCAATGATAAATGTGTTGTCAAAATATTTTACGTTCGATAACGTTCGATTCTGCATAAATCGTCTGTGACACTTTTATTTTTTACATATTTTTCGCTTGTCTTTTTTTCGGAATTCGTGATTAATTTCACACCGGTGATAAAGTTATGAATTCATATAAAAAAAAAATACTGGCTTATACTTTATTAGATCGATGGAACTTTTATTTAAATCGTCCTAGATGATTGATTAGTTTTGTCATCTTCGAAACATCAATATTATATTGATCACTGATATACTAATCTAAGAGTAATGCTTGATCAAATAATTGATATAATTAATATTTTGATGAGCAACAAAATCCACGATTTGCCTCGATTTATTTAAAAAGTAAAATCAATCAATCGTCTAGTATAATTTCAACAAAAAAAAAACTGTATCAATGATGATGATTATTCCAATATTTCCTATAAATTACGAAGTTGATTAAAGAAGAAAAAAGAGAAATAGAAGGAAAACGAAAGTATCAGAAAATTAAAGAAAAAAAAAAAAGAAAAAAAATACAAAAATATTAATCAACGTAAGTTAATTTATTATATCATACTGTTTTACATATAATTTCAATGAATTTATTTACTAATTCTAATTAATTGGTTAATGACACGTAATTAAGCCAAAAGAGAATTCGTTTTAAAGAATTCTCGAGAAAATTTTTCTCACTTTGTTATTAATTATATTAATAATATTATTATTATGCATTAATATAATAATAATAATATTGTTAATATATTATATTAATAATATTAATTGACAATTTACAATTTAAATGTTACTATGAAGCCCACACATACGTGATCGAAATATTTTCCACGTGTTTTTCTACGTGTGTGTCCAACGAATGCACGAATAAATTCGCCAGGAATTCTAGATGATCTTCCAGCATGCTAATATTTCCCCCGCGCATGTAAGAAGAATCGACCGGTAAGATCGTGCAATTAATCGAAGAGGAGCCAGGAAATTTACAATCTAATTTCCCTTTCAAATTAGTTCCCTTTTCACTCTTCGAGGGATCCAATGATCGCCAAGAAAATTCAATGCGAAGGAAGCGAACGAAAATTGCTGAAATCGCTTAGTCCTCAGATTTTCTAAAATTCCTTTTTCTCGGTATTGTAATTTTATGCTTGGCTACGATTTAGACTCTCTCTCTCTCTCTTTCTCGGGAGAATCGGGTTCAAGGATAAAGTAATCGGTTAAACGAACGAAAAGACATTTTTCTGCTAGTCTGTTCTTACTTCTGCTCGAGATCGTTTTTCGTAATTCTCAATGTTTGCGTGTTTTTTTAATAAAAGCTTGGAAAGCTTGAGTGAGGTTTATTTACAAATTAAATATATATATAATTTAATAGTTAATCAAATTTATTATTGATTCATTCATACAGTAAGACGTTGGAAATTGAGAATAATTTTAATTCAATGGTTAAAGGTATACCTCACACTTATACACTTATACACTGCGTGTGTATTATTCGGTACTTTGTAATTATTTTATCTCACGCTTCGTATGTTACTTTATACTAAATTTATTGTCGAACTGCGTTCGAATTTTTCTAAAAACATTGCAAGACATTGAAAATTGTCAGTGGTCGGTGCCAAGGTGATCGGTAGTTTGATCAATCGCTTGGAATATTTCCACCAAATTCGGGGAAATTCGAAATATAATACGTAAAATCAGATAGATCGCGCGAAACACACGATTTTGAAAATTAATTCGCGATTCGATTGGAACCGGGAACTGGTGGTCGTGGAATTTATGGAAACAAGACCGGGGGAAATTTATTGTAAGCGTTCCAAGTCGATAAACACAGGGCACAGCATTCAGATGGTTTCTTGCGAAAAGGGAATTTTATTACGCGGCTTTTAAAACAGCCGTGTAAAATATTTACGCTGCTATAAAACACTCGGCGCGCTTATTTTCTCGTACTTTATTTTTAAACTACTTTAATCGACTACTAAAATCTTTTTAATATTTCACTCTTCGCCGATCCTTTTTTTTTTTTTTTGGCTCACTTTCTTCTTCTCGTTTTCTTTCCTTTTTTTTTTTTAATTTTCATTTTACACGATACTTATGACTCGCAACGCACGTTCCCTCTTTGCTTTCCACGCTCTATTTATTTCCATTTCCATTTCCTTTTTTTTTCTTTCTTTTTCTTTCGCAGTTTACTCTCCTTGGTCTCTGCACTCTGCGATTTATGCATTTATATTTCACATTATTTTGAGTAATAGATCGTATGTGTGGCATCACACCTCTGCATTATCTGCCAATCTGCTGTCACATCGAGGTGACAGCAATACCGACAGCACCACTGGATGCCGTCCCACTAACTGAGATCCGTAATCCAACCTGCGGAGGTAGTATGTGCATGCAACAATGCTTCTAGAATTTCCAAAGAAACTCATCTGAGGGGATCGTTGCATTCAAGAGGAACAGCCCCCCCCCCCTCCCCCGTCCCGATTGAATTTCTCTTTCGTACTCCGCTTTCCGAGTTTATTGTTAGTTGATATATACAAATCGGACGATAGTTGCCAGAGTTACTTCGAAATGTAAATCGTAAATTTAATAGAGAGAGAGAGAGAGAGAGAGAGAGACAAAGAAAGTAAAGAAATACAGAATTAATGAGAAATTCAGAATTAATGAGAACATTAATCGCGATAACTCTCCAGCTAAAGTTGCTAATCTCGTAGAAAATATTAAGAAGCATCGACGGCGATAAATTGTATATCGCGGGTATATTCTAGTATTTGAAAGCTGACAGACTGTGTGTGTTTATAAATTTCAGATTCTTTATCTATTTTTAATTGATAATAAAAAATAAAAATTTGCAAGAGCTCTACGATTCTGCTTTTGACTCGTCGAGTAACCGATCGAATGTTCGAGCGTTGATTATTCCTGAACTAATCTGAAATGCAAAAATTTTCAACCACCCCTTTCTCGAAAAGCAGAGAGGCTTGGATGAAATGAAAAAAAATATTTTTCCAATCTTTCGAGAGAGACTTGTTTTTGTATTCTCTCTTCGTGATTGTACTACGTCTGTTAATGCAACAAATGAAAGAGCAGAAAACGAAAGTGACGCAATAAATCCGAAATAATTATATCGATCGAAGATCAATCGTATTCCAAAACCACGTAAATCGTGTCAACGCTACTTATTTTATATTTAAATCAAAAATATTACTTTCCATAATTTATATAAATTCTAATTTCTAAGTATTGTTGTCCGTGTGATTTTACCAAATTTTGATCCAGTTTGATTCGATTTCAATCACCAACTTCTTATTTTGACTTTGACGTACGAATAGATTGTAACCTGTCCAGATTCAGAAACTTAGATTTATTTTAAATTTAAATTAAAAACATTACTCGAATATTTAAATTTATTTTAAATTTAAATCAAAAATATTACTTTCTGTAATTTCTAATATTTTAATTACTTTCTGTAATTTATATAAATTCTAATTTCTATTTTAAGTATTGTCGGTTAATTACAACGCATCGTTGTTCGTGTGATTTTACCAAATTTTCATCCAGTTTGATTAGATTTCGATTTCCAATTTCTTATTTTAACTCTGACGTATGAATAGATTGTAATCTTACAGCCAAGCTGCCCAGATTCAGAAACTCAGACTTATTTTAAATTTAAATTAAAAACATTACTCGAATACTTAAATTTATTTTAAATTTAAATCGAAAATATTACATTCTGTAATTCAGATTAAATTTCAATTTTTATTGCGAGTAGTTGATTGCAATGTACGTGATCTATCTGTGCAGCTACTACTTTCTGTCAAACAGAGAGAGGAAATTAGACGGCGGAACGTTGATTCACGCGGAGCAGAATGCATCGCGCCGTTCTTGCGGCTTTCGTTTCACGTTATTCTATTCGTCGTTTCAACAATGGTCCTGGATGAATCTCTTCTTTGCCACGATGTTTCCGTTCCGATGTTCCTTCCTGGGCGAAGATAAATCATCGTGATGCTCGCGTTGAAGCGAATCGGTCGGCGATCTCGTCTCGAGAGAAAAAGAGAGAGAGAGCACCGTCACCCTCCGATCGATAACTGAAAAATTCAATTAAGGATCAAAGAGACGAGCACTCGACTCGACTCGAGAGGATGCTTCCGCGAGTATAATCGTGCCTCTCGACTCTTAGCTGCGAGATATCCTATAGCGAATTGTGACGAATGATGTGGAAAAGGAACGAACTCCGCGGGGGAAAGCTCCGTCAAGCCGTGAAAACGCCGAGAGATTAAAGGGGCCGGCGGAAAGTGGCAGAATTATTGCCCATGGTATGTTCCAGGTGTATACCTCCTCTCCACTTCCGGTGGAATTCGTTTATTTTATGCCTCTGTTGCTGCGGCCGCTGTGAAATCGAGGCCAGAAACGAAACGATACGAAATACGGGGATTGTTGCGATTTTTTTTTTTTTTTTTTTTTTTTTGGCTAGTTCTGCTTCTTTTAATTTCAGTTTAATTAGTCAGCGGCATTGACAATTGTGGATTAAAGCCGATCGTTTCGCATAATTGAGGGCGGAGTCACGTAGTGGCTTTTGAAAATTCACGAGACGAACAGTTTACAGAACGATAAAAACCTGTTCCGCAGATGTGATATATTATATGTTTATTTTATAATTGTACAATAATTCATTGTCCTTCTATATTCACCATCATTCAATATTAATGTACATACAGTCCGATCGAAATCAAAGTGTTCAAGCACTTTTCAATAACGTTGTTGAAATTTTAAAAGAAAAACGAGAGAGAGAGAGGGAGAAAGCAACATCTCTTGCAACGCGAAGATAAAATTAATCTCGAGAAACGTGTAATAATTGAAAAAAGTTTCCGGATAAGTTAAGCGTAATCGAAAGAAAAAAAGAGAAAGAAAAGAATGAGCGGAACGCCAATAAAGCTCTTATAACAATCAGTAACAAAGAAACGAAGATGAGAAATGGTAGAAGTTCTGCAAGTAGGATCGCCATTCTTGTGATATTTCTGTTACCGAACCTAGGTCGACTTTGCCTTCTTTTGTCTGGCTTAACCTAACCTCGTTATTATTTCCTCCTCCTCTGACAATGAGTGGAAAGAGAAGAAAAAAAAGAACGAGTATACAAGGGGAGAGAACTCGTGGGAAAATTTCCGCTTGAAACGAGAAAATTGCCGTTTTTATCCTGTAATTGCGATCGTCTGGCTGAAATTTTGCTTGCGTTTCATTTGCAAGTTTCGTGCATTTTTTTTCTTTTCGACACGTTTCGTGGTAATAGATCGTTGCGGGTGAAATGGTTGAATCGTTGGAAGAACCATTTTTATCTTTCGTATTACGATTTGTTAGATTCGATACATTTTGAGCACTGTGTAATGTAGTTTGCATATAATTAATTACGATTACAATAATATGTCATATTGATTACCTAATGTATTGTATTAATTATTATATGTAATTATATATATATATACTGTGTTTTTAAATTACTAATATATAGTAATTAAAATAATAACTAACACAATGTTATTAATATATATATAATCATCCGCCGTCTGAGGGTTAATCAAGTATTATATACTAGCACATCTTCAGTACAAGTAATTGTATGAAAATCAGCTAGCAGCAAAATTAAGGGGAAAAAAGGAAAGATAATGAATTCTTGAAATAAATGAATGAATACTTTATTCATAATATTATCTTTCGTAACGAAGCTACAGTCTGTGAAATATTCTTATTTCTCAGAACAATGTGCGGAGAAGCTTATTTTGCAAAAATAAGGAAGGATATTCTGCGAAAATAAGTACAAAGGACGTAAGAGAGTGCTCCTCGGCGAAACAAATATTTTAATTGGACAATAAAATCAAATAAATAAATAAATAAATAAATAAAAATACAATAAATAAATAAAAGTAAATTCGGAGCGTCGAGTCGACAAACGCGCCAAAATGTAAATGAAAGACAAATGAGAAAACGGGTGCACGAAAAATAAAATGGCCACTCGGATATGAACGAGCATAGCGTAGAAAATGTGCAGAAGTAACGGAGATACGGTGCTCGTGCTTCGAAGATACTCGATATCGGCGAACACAGGGCAAAACGGGGACAAAGGGAAAAGTGTCCCGGCGCGATACGAGTTAGCAGTTGCGCCGGAAACGGGAGTGCAAAGCTTTGTAGAATTGCGCTCGCACGGAGAGAAAGAGAGGGAGAGAAATTCGTCTTTCTCTCTCTCCGTTTCTCTCGCGAGAACAATTCATATTATAGCTTCTCCTTGCATCCTCCATGCTGCATTGTGTATACGTCGTCGCGTGATAGTTGGATCACTTAATATCCGAGAGACTCGTCGCTGTTATTCCAGAGACTCTGCCCTTGGCGAAGTCATTGTTGCAAGCGCAGCAACATCTTTTCCATTCGTCGAATTGCTAGATCATTGTCACAAGTATCCGAGTGTGTTTGTAAAAAGTTTCTGGGTTGTCTAAATTGATTTCTTGCTCTCTGTTCCGCGAAGATTAAATATTTTTCGAATCAGTCTACGGAGTATCAGGTTGCTGGTCACTGAAGCACGTTTCATCATTTTGCAAAAATTCGTCCTCCGTTAAATAATTTATAAACGTAGCTACTTTTTCTTTTTTATAAATACGACGAGGATGTTGCAGTTGAGCACGGTTGTAACTCAAATTAAATGAATGTATTTTCAATGATTTTTAGTTGCGACGCAAATAACCATTAACGAAAACGTTTCCTGAATATCGTAACTCGATATTCCTTGATACATAAATTTCAAACAATTTGAAGCAAAGGAAAGGAAAGATTCCGAACATTCTATAGATCTTGGTCAATTTTGTAATTACCATAAGATTCTAAAATTTCTTTGAAAGAAATGTTTCTAATATGATAATTCTCAGTAGAGATACAATTTAATATAATTGTATATTAATATTAAAATTTAATATTATTGTATATAATATTGTAATAATATTCTCGGTAAAATACTAAGAACTATAATTTGATATAAAATGTATTCTAACAAGAATTATTAGATGTTTTAATAGACGTAATTCTACGGTAGATTTCATTTACTAGATTTTTCATTGCTATTTTGTCTTATCTAGCGAACAAACGTAAGAGTGATCTCTGTAGAAATCCATCCGATAAAAAGACTAGTCGATCTCTAAAGTGTCTCGAAATCCCCGTTTCTCTTTAAACATTTAAAATTCGCGGAGGTACATAAGCACACTTTCGCACAACTGATTGTAAAACGTTTTTCAGTAAATCTTTCTGCACATCGCTCACATGGACACTGCATTACACGATTGTACACTCTCGGGAGGCACGTCGATATTAAACATTATGGAATTCCAGTGGAAATAACCGGCGCTTCTTTTCCTTTGTACGTTCGGTGAATCGATCTCTCGCGAGCTGCGAAGATACACGCGAACGAACATTACGAATATACGAGCAGAACGTTTTCTATCTCTCGTTGAAAAAAACGCAGGCTTAAGCAGACTCGTTGCGGATATTTGTATTTTGAATCGAACTTAACGGAGCATTTCTCGTTAAGATAATTACACGCAATGAAAGACAAAAGTATTTGTGCAATTGGAAAGTAAAAATTATATATATATATATATATATATATATATATAACTGTACATTGCACACAGGCACTGTAATAAATGTATAGGAATAAATATTAATTGCCAACTCGTAATGAGATGAAGTTCATGATCGTAACTAATATTTCGTGGATTTCGTGGATTTTTGACGAATTAACTGCACACAATGTAGTTTGTAGCGATTGTCAGTCAGAGTCAATGAAATCTGGTTTTGTGTTTTCGCAATCCTTTTTTAATAGTGTTTCTTTTACTTGTCACTGTCATGTTAATAATACTTCCCACTTTTTAATTTTTTTTTTCCCAAGTTTTACTTTTACTTACAATAATAATGTTTTCAAGTAAAAGTAAAACACTTTTTTACTTCCACGATAAATCAACTAAACTGTCTTACTTCTAGAAGAATACGCTTTATTGATACTGATTTATCATGGAAGTAAAACACATTTTTTACTTCCACAATAAATCAACTGAACTTTCTACTTCTACAAGAATACGTTTGTCTGTCACTTTGTATAATAGTTATGCGATAATAACAGAATTTCCTCTTTGTTCTATCTCATTCGCCGTGCACCTGGCGATTTAATATACAGTGGAAAACAAATCAAAGAGAAAGAAAAAGTAGATTTACCCGATATTTGAACCGACAGAGATTCGTAATGAACAAACTGTCATCATTTTTCTCGTCTGATTTAATTACAACTCGGGATTATTGTCCGTTTCTTTAGAACTAGAGAATAAATAGAAGATAAGTGGAGTAAACTCTTTGACAATAATAGTAATAAAGAAACATTCATGCAGCATCGAATTAGTTTCGATCAAGTTTGCAACTTCTTCGGATCTCGATGAGCTCGCACGTGGTTTGCGTATTGACTGAACTTGAAGGAATACCGTGACTGAGACACACTGCAACCAACAAATATTTACTTGTTAGTTCGCGAAACACACTACACTTTGCACAGATTGCTTGCGGATTACACGTTTCGCATTTAAGCTACAGTGTGAACAAAAATTGTTGGCCAACGAATCTGTCGAGTATTAAGCCTGATAATTAATTTACTTTCATCTCGTGCAATTAAGCCTAATTATTAATTTCCTTTCGCCTCAGCTTCACGACCATTTTTTTTTTTTTTTTTACGATACGATACGTAAAAATTATATTGAGCAACAATCAGCGTAATAATCCATGAAAATACAATAACAATTACACTGATTCAAAAATGTTCTTTTTTAAACGAAAGTACGAGGAAAATGATTTTTCGGTAACAAACAGAAATCTATTAGGTGATTTCTCGGTGATAAATATTTTCATTGAGTTCCCATCTTTCTTCGGTATATCGATATTCAAATATAATTATATCGTTTCTACCAGCGCTATTAAATTTTTAAATGTCGTCGAACATGGGGAGATATACTAAGAAAGTCCATTGAGAGAAATGCAAGGGATGAAAAATAATAGTAACAGTTAATCTCACCTGCGAGACCGCGAGAAAGTGGCTCGATTACTTCAATCGGATAGCAATCATCTTGCCGTAAGCCACAAAATTGCTAGGTAAGAGGATATTGCAGTAAAGGATCGCGCAAGCCAATAAACGATTTAAAAAAAAAAAAAAAAAAAAGAGAGAGAGGACGACGCGGATTTATTTTTCTTTCTGCGAGCTTACCGCCGTTGAAAATAGCAGCTCCCGCGTAAAACGTGAATCAAAAGAGCAATAAAGACGGTGTAACAGGTTCGTTAGATTTAAAGCGCGCGCGGTAGAACGAGAAGACGAGGTCGCCTAATTTCAAACGAAAAATTCGAAAATGTCAAACTGAAATTCAATGTTCAAAGTTCGTGAAGATTTCGATGACGCGACACGCGTTATTTTCTATTATCAATCCTCCAGCGAGCAATTTTTCATATTTTTTTTTTTTTTATATAAAATCGCGGGCTATTTTTATTCGTTATTTACAATAGTTATAAGGATTGCATTAATTGTGTGTAAAAAGGAAACTTAAAATGTAGACTGGAAACACGAAATTTTATTAAAACTTATCGAACATTGTGCGGGAACCGCTATTATCGGATTTAACAAACAAAAAAACTTTCTAATAATTTTTTCAGTATGATATATCGTGAAGCAAGATTCCATCCACAAATATATCTTTCGACATATCGCAAATTTAGGATAACAATTCAGTGGTCAAGGGTAATCTAAGCGAGTCAATTGCTGTTATTTAATTGAATATAAATTCTATATTATAAAGATAAAAGTAATATAGTGTAATGTAATATTCTTGATTCTAAAGGAAAACAAATGATATATGTATATGAAATACTTTAAATATTTCAAAATAAAATAAAATAGATATGATAAATGTAATTTTATATGTTATATTTATTTTCAATGTTACAAAATAAAATAAAATAGATTCAACGTAGAAATAGCGCCTCCCGATGCTTAAATATCCTAAAAATTATAAGCAACGCGATAATAGCGTAAGTGAGACGCGCTATGAGCGTTGCTCGCGGCTGAAAGTTATTAAACAGCAAGAAGGTGAAATAGAATTTCATTATTTTAATGATCGGTACACGCATTGTGTAATTTCCTATTTATCTATATAAGAAATTAAGTAAATTTCTAATCTCACTGTTCTGATTTCAAACTAAAAATTTAAAAATGTCAAACTAAAGTTCATGTTCAAAGTTCGTGAAGATCTCGATGTTTCTCGAATTTGACGTAACTTTCGTTATTTTCTATTATTAAACAGCACGAAGGAGAAATAGAATTTCATTATTTTAATGATCGGTACACGCCTTTACGTTGTATAATTTCGTACCTTAAGAGATTAAATGGAGTGTAAATTCGTACCTTAAGAAATTAAATAAATTTCTTATAATCTTACCGTTCTACATTTGATTCACAGTATTTTATCATTCAGACGAAAGATATAATAGAATACAGGCCGGATCTGTTTACGAAATCGCCGGTGTTTTTTTTTTGCAGCAGCAATCGGTGAATTGGATTTTAAACAAGTGAAATGAAATCCGTTATGGCGTTGTCAAATACTGTATCTCCAGATCCGCAGGGGGAGATCGCACCGGCTTGCCGATGACGTGAGTCTTTAGGGAGTGACGACCCCACGTATCCGAGTTAGTCCTACCTAGACCGAGGTTTTTGCGAGGACCTCTTGGGAAGCAGATTTGTCTGCGAAAGGTATGACCAGTATGGCCTTTATCACTGGAGGTGGATGACGCACGAAGCCCATACGGTAGATAAAGGTGACAGGAATTTAGGCAAAAAAAAAACGAATAAAAAAGGAGAAGAAGATAAAAAGAAAGAGAACGACGTACGTAGAACGAAAAAAAAAAAAGCGAAAATGAATGAACATGAACAAAATTTATTTCGTTGAATGGAAGGTACAGTTACGAAAAAATATTCACCGATCCGTATGCAAAAGTCAGGATACTTTTTTATCAATTTTTATTAAACAAATGAAGGTGATTTTTAGATATCTTGGGATCATTTCGCTATCGAGTGTTTCGATAAACATCATTTACGTAAAATGTAAATTTCTTTTCAAAATTTTTCCTTCTAATAAGTAAGAACTAAGCATCAGTCATTTGGTAAAGAAATTTAAGTAGAATTATATAATAATTCTCTTTAATATAGTTTCATCTGATAAAACTATATTAAAGTGAAATATCATTTACGTTGAATGGAAAGTACAGTTAATATTCATCTATCCGTATGCAAAAGTCAGGATAATTTTTTATCAATTTTTATTAAACAGATGAAGGTGATTTTTAGATATCTTGGGATCATTTCGCTATCGAGTGTTTCGATAAACATCATTTACGTAAAATGTAAATTTCTTTTCAAAATTTTTCCTTCTAATAAGTAAGAACTAAGCATAAGTCATTTGGTATAGAAATTTAACTAGAATTATATAATTCATTTGATAAAACTATATTAAAGTAAAATATCGTTTACTTTTCTTTAGAATTTCAATTAAAATCGGAATGAATGTTATATTTTGAGTCACTGTCCACAAACTCCATTTTTTTTTTTTTTTTTTAGTCACTAGAATGGAGAGATAAAATAATAAATAATAATAAAGATAGCGTAATAAAATAATAAGGAAAATAAAAGGTGTTGAAAAGAAATAGAGGAGAAAAAGAGAAATAGAACTGAGAGAGGGAGTGGGTAAATCGCGGTAAATATGGTAGCCTAGCTTCATAGTTGTCGTACTTTGTCGACCGGTGGAGAACGAAAGGACGAAAGGCTACTGGGAAAGGGATTCAAAGGTATTCTGTTGTGGTTAACGACGTACAATTTGAAATAATACGCGTCCGTTACGAGGAAGACAACATTTCATATTTGCAAAAGGAAACGACTAAATCTATCCGAAAGCGGCTAAATTCTACTCTTAGTTGGAATTCATTTTCTCGTTTTTTATTTAAATATTCTTATTTAACCAGCGTCTTGTGTTTACACCTCTATTAACGTTTATTAATCTTGTTGCTTCCAATCTTTATACCAATCTTTTACACTTTTAATTTGACAAGCAAGAAGGATTTATGGTGTTTTCAAGGAGATGCCTGATCAAGTGGAACTTAGCTGCAAAGTTGTTCACACTTGTCGACTAATACTGGCCGACAGAAACTGTAATAAAGAATTTTTACTGACACCTCGTCGAAGCTGCAGACATATATTTAAAAGAAATACACATGAATCGAACTAGAAGAAAAGTATAAAATATTAAATTAGAGAGATATACGCGGCAGTAGTAGTGTTTCGTTTTTTTTTTTTCAAAAAAATTTAGCTAGTTTCTGAACCTGAATGTCGATTAAACTTTCAAAGAGAGTGTGAGAGAGAGAGAGAGACCAGCTTGTCCGAGACAGCCACGGAATATTTATAAATTTAAATCGGAACGAACCGTCGTGCGAAAAGTTTTACAAGCTGCATCTGACGTTGCAAAAAGAATTCGCCCTGGCCTGTCCGTTTCTTGCCGTTGTTGTTCCATAAATAAAATTTAAACAAAAGGAAAGGGGATATCTCTCGTTTAATTTAAAAAGAGAGAAAAAAAAGGAAAGGATAACCAGAAACCGACACGGAAAGCCAAAACGTTGCCAATGTTGCCCTGTTGGTTAAATGTTAATTAAAAATTAACCGGGCGAGCGCCAGAATGTACAAACACGCGTGTTTCTTCGTTTATGCCTGACCAACGGTTAATCACGGTATAGCAAACGATAAACAGAACGCGATGGAAATTTCACGAACGACGAACAAAATCTTCGATTCCTCGCGGTTATCGCAAATACTCATTTGCCAGGTATTATTATTTAATAAAACAACAAGCGCAGTAAATCATTAAACTCGCTCTTATAATCCGCGGGCTTCGTTTGAATAATAAATATTATAGCGTGATATTGTAGCAGTGTAATATCGTTATAATACATTTTTGGACGATGAGGGACAAGTGTACACGCGATAAGAGATTTCGTTTATGTGAAATTCTGGATTCGATTCTTCTGTACGCGTCCTCTGAATATTTTTCAAAGTTGCGTCGCGAAACTTTGTCAAACTGGCACAGTTATAAATCGATAAAACTGCTAGATTTTGATATCGGTACAGTTGATACAATGCTCAAGTTATAACTCCCCTGTCGAGAAATCATATTTTTACACCGTGCCTTCGATATTGCAAATTTTCTTTGAACGTCGAATGTCGTGAATATCAAACGAAATGAATAAAATAATAAATAAATGCAACGACGAACGCGGTGCAGATATTCAGCATTAAATAATGCAACACGAATGCAACGGTGAATACAATAAATATAAAGACGAAATAAGGTTAAAAGGCAATACTGTTTCCCGTGAATAACTGCTTCGAAAGAATTAACATTCATTTCGTCGATTAACATATTACACACGCGTCAATATGTCTCGCTGTGAAATTTCATTGAATCATCAATCTCGCGAATATCTATATTACATATCAGGCATTCACAGTCTGACTCGACACTGACTTTGATCACTGAGATTCTTCCATCGTTTTCAGCAGTACAGTTGTACAATTGTAACAGTACAATAAAAGTGGCAGTAAAATATCCGTAAATGATACAACGTAAATGCATTTTCTCTCCAATTATTGTGCATTGAAATAACTAAAAAAAAAAAAAAAAAAAAAAAAGGAAAAAAAAAGGAAAAGAAAGAAATTAAAGCTACGATAGGAAGGAAAGTGTGTTGTTGATTGAAATCTAACTACGGTCACGCGTGCGAATACGAAGCTCGTCCCCTGTGCCGAAGGTTAATTAAAATAAAAACATATTTACCGACGTCGTGAATAAAATATACACGAGCGAAACGATTGGGATCGGCCGTGACTTTCCCCTCTCCTCCTCCTCTTCATCGGCCGAGAACACACAATTTCGCGTGACAATCAGCGCGTTAATACGCTCACCTTGATCCCACAAATAGATCAGGAAATTGATCGTGCTTGACAGTGGAAAACCAATATCGGTTTCCTTTATTACAGTTTCAATTTGATACGGTGACACCTCGTGAATACATTACCACGTAATCTCTCGCGTTCGTGGAAAACTCTGATGTCGCGGCGCTATACTTGCGGCTCCTCCACCGCTTCGATATTGCTTTTTGTTCTTAACCAAACCTAACTCGCCGCCTAATTTCCTCGTCGATAGTGCCGTTTCACGCGAGTATCGACCCATCGATCGCAAAGATCCGCAGTGACTCCCGTTAAAAACTAAGAAGAATTAACAATTGAAATTGATTGACCTTATTTGACTTAACTTGTTTCACCTACGCTTGGCCCTAGTAATTTTCGGTACAATATTTTTATTTCTTTTATTTCTGCAGGAAGCTCTTACTTTCATGGCTTCTTTGTTTTTTTTTTCTTTTTTCTTTTCTTTCTTCCAAGGGCTTGTTTCTAGCGTTTCTATTCCAAAGTGTTCCTTTCTCAGCAATAATAGTTCTAGTGTCGCTAGTAGCTATTAACATTGAAATTGTAATAATTTTGCAAAATATATTGCACAGTATATTGCACGACAATAAACTGTTTTCAAAGTGCATCGTTCAATTTTATTTCCCAAGATGCTGTTTGCGCTAAAGTGAAGTTGCACTTCTATCCTCGAAGATAATCCGTGAATTGTCATCGTACGTAGAAACGTTGAAAAATTTACGATCGATTCGAAGGTCGAACCCTCCCCTTTGCAACGACTCCTCCAAAACACGCTGCACGATTTTTTTTCTCGTCGAGTTTATCGAACTTGAATGAATAACAAGCGACAGTGTTATTTCTTGAATTTTCGTCGTCTAATTGTGATATTCAATGCTCAATGAAGGGATGAAAAGGGTCGAGTTTTCTACGTGTTCTCTTACGGATATTTTATCCGACAGACAAAGTCTCTCTCTCTCTCTCTCTCTCTCTCTCTTTTTCTCTCCCTTTCATGATTCGGCCGTACGCACAATTTTATAGGAGATATATGAAACGAAATCCATTTGCAGGCATTGGGCGATCGTGTTTACGCGTTGGTTAAAGAGAAACAATGACAGGGGTAAGAGAATTGCAGCAAAAAAATGCGCGGTATTTCGGGAAACAAATGTCGAAACGGTGGAAAGCACACGTGTACGTGTATATCCACGTGGAAATCAGTCTCGAAAGGTTACACCGGCCTGTAATCACCAAACAAGCATTGATTTATTTGCACAAGCGTCCCGTGTGTGTTTTCAATTTTTAAGCGAAAACCACGGTCGGAATTGCTGCCGAGACTGACGAAAACATCAATGTACAAACATTTGCGATTAATTATATAACGCGCCGTTTTATCTTGAACGATCGCGAAACTGAAATTGACAGTGTTATCGCATGGTAAAATAATAAAACACCGACGAAACTGTTTAAACGTATTTTATCGGTACGTACCTCGAAAACTGGAGAATTTCATTATTAGTTTGTTACTGAAAATTTTGTTATCGTTAATAGAGTGTAGTAATTTCATTAATTTATTAATACAATTTTTAATTAATGAAAGGCTACAGTAATTTCACGTTGTGTACTTTCAGAATAGGTGACGGCGATAATTTTTGGAAATAGATGAATCGGTATTTCTCGAACAACAGGGCACGATTAATTCGCGTGAAAATTCGCGGACACAAAAACATATTGATTTATGTGATTTAAAATCATCAATCCCTGATGTTACTTACCCTGGCTTCATCAATCTCTTGCCATCGTTCATCCACGTCCGCATGAATAATCGATGGATGACATAAATGTTGATTGAACACGATGAATATTCGAAAATATCTATCATTAGATTGATACGAAAAGCATCGTGCTTCCAAAGTTGAAATTATTTAAGATATTTATGAGAATTATTTAAGGTATTTTCGGTTTCAATCGAGCGTTGAAAAGTACTATGAGGAGACTTGGAACTTTTGTTATTTGACGCGGAGTGTGTCATCGAGACAGTCGAGAAAGCGAAACTTCTGCTTTAATCTCTCGGAAAATACATCGTTAAAACCGTTGGGAAGAGTTAACGTAGACCTTAGAATGATGTTACGTCGATTTATAAATTTCGGGATTGATAATTCGTCATTTGATACAAAAAACATCGTGCTTCCAAAGTTGAAATTATTTAAGATATTTACGTGATTCGTTTCAATCGAGCGTTGAAAAGTACTATGAGGAAACTTGGAATTTTTGTTATTTGACGCGAAGTGTGTCATCGAGACAGTCTGCGAAACTTCTGCTTTAATCTCTCGGAAAATACGTCGTTAAAACCGTTGGGTAGAGTTAATGATGTTACGTTGATTTATAAACTTCGAGGTTGATAATTCGTCATTGTGGTGTGGAAAGAAATATCGAAAATAATTTGTGCCAAATGCAGCAAGAGGGGAGATACTATGAAAGAATCTTTCAATTCCAATAGACTTTCATGTACAAAAATAAAATTCAACGACCACCAGAAATATATA
>WIUT01003546.1:0-19499 GCA_010645135.1 Tetragonula clypearis
TATACATACATACATACATATATATGCGAGAATTCATCGGCGAGTACCGGTCAAATAGATCGATAGATAGTTGGCATTAAAAATGATAGGGTTGAAGATATCGCGCTTAAAAAATTCTACAAACAGTCCAGCCAAGAAATAATCGAAATCGAAGCGTCGTTAAAGATGTTTAACCGAGGCATCTCTAGTCGTTTGTCGACATGTTTTTGCAAGCATGTTTTTCATTTTCGATCAACGTGCATCGGGGCACGGGGCACATACACGAGAGCAAGCTGCGATATTTTTTAATACAATGCAGCGTCAGTTGTCGCGAACAGATGGCACCGAGCACATCGAGATTCGAGTCACGTGAACGTTTCTCGCGCGTTTTATTCGATTACATCAATTTTAAAGCCTCTCTCTCTCTTTCTCTCTCTCTCTCTTTCTCTCTCTCTCTCTCTCTTTCTCTTTGTTCGTTGTCTGTCCCTTTTCCGAACGCACGAGCGAACGCGTAACGAAATTTCAATAACGTGTAACATAATTATACAGCGCGACCGTTCGAATATCGAAATCGTTGACGAAAAGCCCGCTCGATTCGTCCCGACGGTGGCGTACGTTCCGGACGTTTCGACCGGCGCTTTCGAATTGATCGGCGAATGCGCGATAAAATTCTTTAACAAATCACGAGCGAAATTCGCGACCAATGAATTTCACTGAACGCGACGACATATTCCTTTCCTCGGTATATCCTTTTTTTTTCTCTCGCAGTCTATCCTCTACTTCCCTTGCATATTCCTCGTTTTGCACCTCCCGAGCAAATACCTTTTTTTTCGCGCCTCGTTATTTGTTTATTCCTCTTTTTTCTCTTTCTTCTTCTTCTTCCCTCTCTCTCTCTCTCTCTTCGTTCTTTTTCCTTTTCTTTTTTTATTTTGCGTGTCTCTCTGTTTGCTTCTATTCCATACTTCTTCCCCTGCCGCCCCCTGATCCTCTGCTTGCCCCACCATTTTACGTTTGTTACCTCTCTCGTGTGGCAACGATACAGCAAGCCAAGTGGGTTATTGGATGGTTTCCAATATGCCGGCTCGCTCGACCACTGCGGTACTTTATGCGCCCTCGTATCATTTCCACGGTTTTTACGAGGTGACGTTACTTCCCCTGAGCAGGTCAGTGTGATCAGAGTGGCTCGTTGACAATCTTGGATAATTTTTAAGAAATTTGCGAGCTGCTACTTGATCGAAAGAGAAAGAGAGAGGGAAGCTTTAGTAGACGACGGGATTAGAATTAGAACGCGAAAATTTAATTGACTTTGGGAAACACTTATTGACGACAAACAGTGATGTTTTATACTGTGATTTATACTAAAATTAATGGGAAGGAAAATTTGATGATCTGAAAAATGGGCAGACATGCAATATGAGTTTTGTACATTTCTTAACATATTGGTGGTCACCGATGTGCTGGAATGAAATCGTTTCAAGAACATTAAGTCTTAAACATAATTTTACCCTTTTTGGCTATCAATATGTTAACTGTATCGCTGAAAATATGAATTTTCATAAATACGAGCAGATTTTTAATATTTGTGTCTACAGCACTGTCTTTTATTTATTTTATAATTTTGCCGACGTGCATTTAAATAGTTCCTTGAGAATTGCGCAGACATGTGTAGCAATTTACAATGATGTACAATTCACATCGTCTAGTCCAAATCAACCTGAATTAATATTCTCTCGTTACAAAAAATATCGGAATAGTAGCAGCAATACAAGAGACTACGATGGTATACTCTATACGGTACTTGTCTTCGAGTAAATCCTAACCTCGATTTCGGAGAAGAGTGTATTCTCGTTTTTCGCGAATTTCGCGCATTTAATTTAACTCCCCGTACACAATCCTCTTCCAAACTGTGAAAATAAAAAATACTTTTCTGCATGGAAACACGAAAATTTTACTGTAACTTTGAAAAATCGTCGTATAAATATCTGAAGCCATTTTTTATAAATTTGCGCGTGGTAAAAGGTGTTTAAAAAGTACGAGGATATGAAAAAAAATTGGTTTCCGATAAATATAAAAAAAAAATTCAATCAGAAATCCGTGCCACGGAGCAGAACATAAAAATGGGCAACCGTGAATACAAAATATGCATGAAAAAAAGTAACCAAAAGTTTACCAAGGCAAATACCTCGTTAAAACGGTTATTAAATCAGTCATTTTTTTAATATCTCGATAATCATACCTATCGCATTCATTTAATGTGCGTATATCTTTTTAGATTTAATATTGATAAAAATATACGCTCTTATTCTAGTTATGAGAGTCTGGCTGTAAATGAACTTATTCTACTTGCGAGCATCAGACTATAAACGAACATGGTTCAAAATGTTTAATTATTGAAATATTATGGATTTGTAGTTTGCAGTCCAAATACTTTTACGATTTTACATTTTGTCATTATTTAGTCGTTTTTTATTATGCAAAATTTTTACTACTAAATAAATAAATAATAAATAAATTTCTCTCAATTATCAGATTATTAATAAGCAGATTGCGGATTTTAATAAAACAAAGGACATCTAAATAACAGTTCGATTTATCTATCAAATATCACAACAAGTATCGTATCTTGAATATTTCATACGGTTTTTCACGTATTTTCATTTTCGCGTTCTATGTACTTTTGTAGCTTCAAATTTTCCAATAAATGTGTAAAAATCTACAATACACTAATGACTGTTTCAATACATTAAAAAGCAACTTGTCCAATGACATAATTCCTCTCCCTCCCCCACAAAAAAACACACGACGATAAAACAGACAAACACCATGGTGTCCGAATATTAATAACACTCGCGGTACAAGCAGAATGTAGAAAATTTTCTACAAATGTGCAAAAATCCGCGGTCTTCCGATAAAACCCCTCCGGAAAAAAAACAATTGATGTAAACAACTATTACAAACAAACGTCGCGGTGTACCGAATATTGATACGAACCACTGCGCGTGTAAAAAGAAGAAGATTAAACGGATGGATGCAGCGGTTGATTCGATTTAGAATCCCGCAGCGCCGTGTAAACACGTGTACGGAAGTCAAATAGCGAGTACGGGCGGCTAATATGAGCGCTCAAAATTCAATGTAACAGTGTAAACCTAAGCAAACGAAGCGTCGTGCTTTAACAGGGCCTCGCATAAAAGCAAGTACCTACGCCCGGCGAAGGAGTAAATCGAGTTGAAAATCCGAAACTTTGTGTTCGCTTCTCCCCACCCCCGTCCTTCTCTCGTTCGCGTCTCAAAACTCTTCCTGCGGCGCCTCCCGCTGTACATGCCTGCTCCTGTGTTCGCGCGTATTCTCCCACAAACACGTGGGAGAAACAACTTACACTTTGATTCGAGGTGGACGTTCGCGAGCCATGTTTACGGCAGCTACGTTTATGGTTACTACATGGATGCACGCGATTCGGAGCCGCCCCTTAGGGACTAGGTTTCGTGGCGAGACGCCACGCAAAAAGTTCGCGTCTACGTCCGTTTTATGTTCCTTTCGTCGAATATAAAATTTAAAGACTCGCGCTGTGTTTCCGGGTCACCTGTGCGCGGCCACATAGCGTGCCGCGCTAAAAGCGTGAAAATTGAAAGACGCAGATCTAAATTTCATCGACGCGTAAATTTTTCGTCGAGTGGACGGCGAGGTCACGCCGAGCGCTGGAATGAAATTTCGTCGTGACATTTGCGCGCGGTGAGTGTTGTTTGTCGCTTTTTGTTTGTCAGTCGTCGTTTGTAAGTATCGAGGGGACGCTTCGGTCGATTCGTTGCAACAGCGTGCGAATTTGATGAAAGCCAGCATTTGGAAGAAACGTTCACGAAATACTCGCGTAATTACGTAACTAAATCCGTTCGAAGAAACGTAGCAATAACGGTACATTTTACTGTTTACCATACTGCGTCTGCAAATTGCAAACATTTCAAGAAAAATAGAGATTTGAAGTATACCGTAAGCGCATACATTTACACGTTAGTTAAAATCACGTAGAGTCTGACAAAAATGATGCTGTTCCTTACATTTATTTATTTTTTTTACTGGAAAACATAACATTGACGCAATCTACGAGAGAGTCCTCATTGTTATTAAAATTGTAATTAAGATAAATTTCACTCGCTTTGCTGTGCTTTATTCTTTCAGACAAATGCAAGAGATATGGTCTCTTACTTTTCCTCGTCTCTTAGATTCTTTCTTTTTTTTTTAATTAACAATTTAATTAAAACACGTAAAATATGCAGAATGCTTCTTTGTCGTAGTTTCAAGTAACTGTCTTTGTTTTTACTTCAATCTAATTAAACTCAATTAAAGATTTGTCTCGCGGCGAAAATTTCATAATAAAGCGACGAATCTCGCGGGAAATGACGAAAGTTCGTGTAAAGAATATACATATTCAAACTCTCGCCAGGCAATGAATGTGTGTCTTCTCGACGGAGAACACCGCGATCAAAGAACACGTAGCCACGGCCAGAGACATTGGCCATGCGAGACGTATTTCTAATTAAAACTTAAAAGCGGCCGGTAATTTCTCTCGGATTTTATCCTGACGTACCATTTGCAATAACCGGAGCAAGGAGGCCGAAACATCCGCGTATTTAGCTTCCCAGACGTTACGTCACCGTTTTAAGGGTATTAGAGTTTGAAAACGGAGATGAAAAATATTTTTCTTTGGCCCGCGAGTCGAGACGAGCGAAGTCCTCTTCGCGCCAGGATCGTGCTACGAGCCGTGGGCGTTGAAACGTTGAAAACATTCGCGGATCATCTCGGTATTTTCGACAAATTGTTATTTGGGAAGAGCGTCGACAAAGGAATCGAATATTAATTTCGTTTGCTGTAGATCCGCGGTTCCCGAATATCGTCGGATACACGATGTTTCGTTGTTACGAGAATAGAAACGCGTTTATTCGGAAACCGTGCCGTTATTTATTAGCTACTCGTTATTAATTAAGCTGATTGCGCGCCGTACAGCAATCAATCATCGAATTACGAGATCAACGTGTGATTCATTTCTATTTAATGCTTTTAATTATGTTTGACTCGCTAAAATACGAAATGTTTTTCAAATATTGAACACCATCATCATCATCGCAGCGAGACGTGTGCATTAATTTTGCGCTGGCCGCGTGTGTAAACAAACTTGAATTACACGATACATTTAACAAATCGTAATATTTTATCGTTATTCGATGAAATGCGCATCAATTTTCTCCTTTGCCTGTCTTGGCTTGAAAAATTTACACGAACGTGGGAGATGTTACGTGCCTCCGAAACACTCAAATACGGATTATGACACTAAATGTTTCTTTTAGAAACCTAGAAAAATCGGAAAATTCCTCCGCAGATCTAAGAATATAAGATCCTTCTCTATATACGTATCTGTGGATATAAGGAGATGCAAATTTACACGAACGCAGGGGATTCTTGACTGCTCCAACAATTCAGAGATAGCAGGCCCTTCCGTAAAATTTAAAATTTCTTAGATCCTTTCAAAAATCTGAGAATGTAAGAAGATTCTTCTGCACATCTGACAGTCGAATGTAAATGCAAATCAAACTACGAGAGAGCCAATTACGACGTAAAGGAATTCGAAAAAGGAATTCAACGTTCCGGAACTTTGGATCTGCGAATCGATAAGACTGTGACTAAAGATTCCTCCCGAATTTACCAGGACCTTTATTCTGTAAAACTTCAAGCGAAGTTGAAAAGCGGCGAAACGAGGTTTCAATTTCAACGCGAGTCGATAGCACGCCAATCCCTGGTTATCTTAGTCTGGCGAGAGTCATCGTCCTTTCTTCGAGCATCCTCTCGTAAATTAGCGTGGAAACGACAAGTTGTCTGAGATCCTCGGACGAACGGCGATCGTTCAACGAGGTTTCCCTTCGTTTCGTTTTCAACGAAGGGGCGCTAGAGCGCTAAACAACTATTTTGCAATTTCCTTGCCTGCTTTTGCACGGTGTTTCGACAAAAGGAGGTGGGGACTATTTTAATCATCTAAGAGTCGCGAGCCACCGAGGGAAGAAAGGGAAAGAAACGACCACGCAGCGGGAGAAGGAAAACGTCACTTACGAGGAATTGCAATTTTCTTGAGATCTCGCAAGACGAGAGGGAACCAGCCACCTCTGTCGCTGCTGGTGTCGGCCAAATTCTACGCCACGTCGTTGTGCATATCTCTACCGAACCATTTGCCGAAAGCAATTTTCATCTGCGAGTGGTTTTCATCGACAGCTACCCAAACCCTCGCCGAAAGATTCCTCGGATTCGAACGTTCTATTCTTACTGTGACTGTTGTAGTCGCCGATTGTCTAAGAATATTGTGCATTGGTGTCGTTCAAAGACTTTCAAACTACTGGCACGTCTGTTTGATGATAGTTTATTTATTCGATGTTGGAATTCTATAAAATTACCGAATGTCTAAAAGTTCAGTACTGAATGAGGAATGTGTTACGAATCTCTAATAAATCAAGCAATTATTTCACTCTCGATTATTATGAGGTCATACGTGTCACACTCGGATGGTTGATATACTGACGTCTCACGAAATTTACGACTGATTATTTGCCCTTAGACATGAAAAAGTGAAAGGTCACAGAAAGCTAAAATCTTTCTGAAGAAAATGTAACAATCTTCTCCAACCACGTCATAACACCTGGTTGAACGACTAATTCTACACACGACCGTTGAAAAATGCGGAGGTGTCGCGTGGCTGACAAGATCGTGTCTCTGTTTAAGGAAAGCAAACGCTTCGGTGGTAATTGGAGGCGCGGTGGAAGCACCTTCCGCTTTCAAACTGGTCTCCGCCTACCCGGTGGCGAAGGGGTGAACCAGTGGTATCGCTTTACCGAGACGTCTCGTTAGAAACGACGCGTCTTAATTACGTTGTCCTGAGCCGCTGGATTAGGTTTTCTGACAGAAATTCTCGCGTCGGGAATTGTCTAGAGGCGTGTAGTCACCATCGTTTCGAGGATTTAACGTCCACGGAACTCCGAAGGCGGTGACTTACCCACCCCCGCTGCGCTACAGGCGCTCCCCCTTTATATAATATACTATCGCGATGCAGAGCTATTAGAATACGGCGTTGCTCGCAGTGGAAATTGTTTAACATTTCACAGCTTCGAAGCGAATGTAACACGTTATTATTAACAACTGTTCTAAGACTTCCGATTTCCACGAGCTCCGATTTCACGATCCGATGATAACGCATAATATACGAGGATATATTGTAGAATATTTGCAGTGTAATAATTTTTATAATGTTCTCTATTTAACTGCCGATTGAAGAGAATGCGCATTTTTTACTAAAAGTAGCCCCAATTGTTGTAAAAAAAACTTTTTCTCTCTGTTAGACCTTAGTCTATTTTAACGATGTCTTTTGAAAAATACAAAATGCATAATTTTCTTCGAAAAAAGATTAATTCTGTATCTGTATAAAAGCCCGCAGTGAATTGATTTCAAATTCTATATCAAAATCTGACGTACAACTGTGATCAACTGTGTCAACAATCATCAGTCGGAAACAATCTATCTGTGATGGATTCAACACGAAGGCAATTTGATCAAACTACGCTCGATCATTCTCACGAGTGGGCAAAGAAAGGGAAACGCGGGAGGGAACCGCGCTCGCTTCACGATTTAATCGTCTGGCCTAGTCGAAATCGTCTATTTAGAATTACCAGAGAGACAAAGACGTAGGGCAGACTGTGTGGATAGAAGAGGCAGGACGCACGATACCTTTGAGGGCTGTAAGTCTCTTTCGTTATGAATGAATCCGGCAATGAGTTGGCACGATACCAAAGGATTTCCAGGTGGCCGCGAAATTAAGCTCGACCCCGGGCTGAAACCCTCGACTGCAATCTATGCTTCACTGAATTTACTGTCCTCCACTTCCACCGCCCGCGTAGACGACTTCCTCCCCCTTCCCTCCCCCTCAGTCTCTTCCGCCGCAACCATCGTGACAAACCCCTCCCTTCCGTTGTTCTAGTCTCGCGTTCAGGCAGCCACACGGTGCTCCTGTCCCCCCCTGGAACCATCGTTTCGAAACCTTCGCCTCGAAGTAAGTCCTGGCCAGCTGCTACCAGGATGATTACTTCTTCATATTTTACGCTCCGGCGACCGCCACCTCTCATCATCTTGTTCGCCATGCTCTCGCGGAGTTTGCCATCGTGCACTTGCCATCATGGAGAGGGGTCAAGTCGCTTCTTCTATCCGCGGCAACCGGCTCTCTTCCGGTTGTTCCTCGGAAGAGCCAACCTCCTTCTCCAATCTCTCCTTTTCTGTCTCTCTCTCTCTCTCTCTTCTCTCTGCAGACCGACTCTTCTGTGCGGAGATGAAAATTTAATCGGGTCGATATCAGAATGCAGGGACGAGACATGGATGTTCTTTTGGGCAATTTGTGACCGAGACTTTTCGTAATGGATGGAACGTGGAAATTGTGGTTCTTGCATCGAGCCAGTGATCAGGAGACAATCGAACGTTTTGTTAATCAGGTAAATTTTCGTATGGCGTATCCGGGGAAAGATTTGAAGATTGAAATAGATCAAATATCTGGGAAGCGTGTCGGATATTCGAGGAGAGATAATGAAAATTCGAGAATCGCGAACTTTGCAATTCAATTTCTAGCAGACCGCGAATTTTTTTAATGTAAATTCTACGTTTGAGAATTGTTGATTGAAAATTTAATTTCAATATTATCGAAAGAGGCCGTGTTTTTGGATATTTTATACACGTTCTCTGAAATTTTGCATTTCATAAAGTTTCTCGTGATATTCAAAGTAAAAGTCCGCGGTCTAATTATTGCATTTTTAACGATCGAACGAACAGTGCGTTATAAAATTTTCAGTTGCCACGTTGACCTGTGAAAGTTGGCGAAAAAATATTCGTGTGTGTCCTTTATTTTACGTAAATTGCTTTTAATTAAATTCCCTTTCGATCTCCGATATTTTTGCCCCCGGTTCCGTCCGAATGGCAAACGAATATTCCGAATGTACGTCGAACGACACATTTTGCCTGATCTCAAATGGAACTATCAAATGGGACGAGCTTTGGGTTCGATTCAGCCGGTCACATCCGTAGGAACAAAGCAGCAGGAGATTACGAGGACGGAATCGAAAACCGAACGTTCCTAATCAAGTTAATGCGTATTTTCCTCGCGTCGCACGCTGAATTACAGTCGGGATTTCGTCCTGTGTCTGAGGACTATCTCAGCCCCTTTCGTACGAGCGAGTCGGCTTCTGCCTCGACTTTCCACGCTTTAAATTCCCAAAGACAATCTCCTCGAGACCGTTTTGCCAAATTCGATCTTACGTTTACACAATTCGACGATTACACGCCGAGCAATCGTGGCCTGGAATACGAAACCTCGGGAGCCCCTCCGGTAGCTTCGCAGCGATCGATTTGACAGCGCATAAAAGCTCCATCGGAGCGTTAACAAACGAGCGTTTTCGCAGAATAATCATTGCTCGCCCGAGACTTTCTCAGAAACTATTAATCTTTTGTTCCTCGTCTATCGTCTAGATCCTGACTGGTAATGCATTGCAAATTAGTCGCGCTCAACCCCCCCCCTCCCCCTTCTCGCCCTACCCTTTCCCGCCGTAAATTACACATTGATTGAACTAAGGTTACGGGAACCAATCTCTGCAGGAGTATGTAAGTCGTGCGCAAATGACGTTTAATAAAGTCAAACAGCCATCGTCGAGTATCATACGTATACTTTCATCGCGACGTGAACCGAATTCGCGGAAAACTTTCGCAAATGGCTTCCTTCGTATTAAGAAGGACGAAGAAGTTAAGAAACAATTTATTCTTGTAAAGTATCTCGTGTATCTCTTTCTTTTTATTATTATTATTATTATTATTATTATTATTATTATTAGAAAAACAGATAGTTCGCAGTTACGAGAAGATTTTACATAAAAATAATATTCATCAAACAAAATGGTAGTTGGTGGTACGACGTAAGCAAGAAAAAGAAGAGATTCGATTCGGTTCACTGCTTCTCAATCGCGCGTGTTAGTTTCTCACGGATGAAATATCTTGACTTGAAAGATTTGAGTAATTTGATTGCTACCTGGAACTTGGCAATCGAAATTATATCGTATTCTCTTTTTTTAACGTATAATTAATTAGATTAATAATCGTCACAGTTAGAATCATCGTTTTATTGGCAATATAAATAATTTCGATATGAACTATCGAAACTGTGATTAATCGTATTATAGGGATGAACCTTGCAATTGCAACATTAGTATTTCTCGGCGAAAAATTCATCACGTTTAAAAAGGAAACAATGCTCGAAACTTCCGGGCGAAACTGCAGTTTGTCCGCGCTCGCGAAAGAGTTAGAAACATTCGTTTCAATAATGAGAAAACTCGAACGCCCGAAATTATCCGACCGATAAAAAGAAAAAAATCGACGAATTTTCAACGAATTAGCCGGACGAATTTAAAAACCGTGAAAATGATTTACGGGTTCTTGATACACACGATAATTGTTTCCGAAGAACTATTTGGCCCGCGGAGCAGAAGTGGAGAGGGGATCGGCGGGGAATGGAAGCAGTAGCAGCAGCAGCAGCAGCAAAATGGTAGGGAGAGGCTAAGGAGAAGCAGAGGTCGCGGCGGAAACGAATTTCTTCGTCTCGAAGGAGGAGGATGTAACAGCTGGTGGTAACAGGATAATTACTTCTTAGCATTTCACGGCTCGCCGAATCTCAGGCACATTATGCGCCCGTGCTGGAAAGCTCTCCTTGGCCGTTTTCAAGAACTCGTGATTCCTGGCTCGTGAAAAACTTCCCGCCGCTTCCTCTTGCTTCCCCTTGCCACGCTTATCCACCGCCACGGTTCGGTGATTACCAACCAACTATTCGTCATTTTTTCACCGAGGAGCAGACGAAGAGGAAACACATTTCTCGAACTCGGCTACTCTCGCTTGTACATTGATTAACAAACTCACGCAACGGTGGCTCGGTTTTTCAGCCAGCACGTGGAAAAAAAGGAATATTTTTTGTATGTTCTCTTCCTCTCTCTCTCTCTCTCTCTCTCTCTCTCTTTCTCTGTGGAAATGAAAAAAACACGAACGATAGTAGAAGCAAAGGAAAATGTTTCGTTGACGAAAGTCTCCGCGTTGGAGACTTTCGCCGGTGATAATGAGCAAATATCGATCGATCGATCGGTGAAGGAGGAAAAGTGGAAAAGACGGGAATCGTCAAATAAACGGCGAGTTTAATTGAATGGCAACGGACGACGAGCGCGCACGTACTTTGCACACCGTTCCACGATTTACCTTAGAGCAAATGCGTCCAATTCAGTACCCTAATAATCGATAGCTCCTCTATGGGAAAACACACCGGCCTCGAAGATTTACGAAGGCGCTTTGATTGCCGGTGATTAATTCTTTAAACGCAATCAACGGAGTGCTTCTAATTCTATGGGGCCGTTGTTCCGCGCTAATTGCATATCGTTAGATGGTGCGCTTCGTAAATCAAACAGGTTTCTTTTTTCTCTTCTCGTTAATTAACTCCATTTTGCCAGTTGAGTTGCTCGAAATGTGATTTGAATTTAGCCCTTTCCTCTACGTTCTTTAATTGTGTACATCGCGTTACGATTGTACAGATTCGTCTATCAATATTAGAATTATCGACGACTATGGTGTAAAATTTGTATCAGTTAAATTAAGAGGGGCAAAAAATGTATATTTTATTATAGAGCATAAAACGTGTACAAACACGATATATATAAATTTGTAGAAATAATTGTTGAATATAAATATAATTTATATGTTTCACAGAACGTGTCTTAAATCTCTAAAAGTGCACGATTGTAAATCTACAAAATTTCTGTGAATAATTTTATTCTGTTCGTTCAAGTTGATCTATTTTATTTCCGAAATTACCTGGTTACAAAAAGAACGTTAATCATAATATCACACGTAAGTCTTCCTTCGAAGAATGGTCGAGGGAGTGATGTTCGCGAACACGAACTCGCAAGTTTTCTCGAGCATCGACCGTGGCGATCAACGTTGATTAAAATACATATATACAAACACACACACACACACACACACACACACACATATATGTACGCGATCCGCCGCGCGAAACCACCGGTCCAAAAGAACGTCTGGTAATGCCAGGGCAAGCAGATCAGGGGCAAAAAGGGTTAATAAGGAGCGTCAAAACAGAATCTCGGCCTTAGAACGCGGCTTTAAGCGGCAACGATAAAAACGTACGAAGCGGTTCATATTCATTTGCCGCTTAATTGGAAATTTATGGCCACCGGGAATATATTACTCGGCTGTATAATACCGAAACTGTCGGCCGTAACTTTCGCGACAATGAACTTTAAGCACGTATCGGCCTACGTGAACCTTTCTGCCCCGTCTTCTCCGCTGTCTTCGTACTATCAACGAAACTTCGATCGCGGTGAGCATTTATCGCGAGAGATATATATATGAACTGATCGAGTGGAAGAGTACTGCGACAGACCGGTGTCGAGCTCGATCTGTTAGAAATTTTTATATAATATTCATACAGATTCTGACATCAGTCGATGAAAATCAATCGAAAGACAGGCAATATTTACTTTCGTCGAATCCGAAGCGAGCATTTTTACAATGTAACGAAACCTGGTTGAGATGTAACAGATGTAAATTGACACAGTTTAATCGAGTAAGCAGATTCATCGAGAAACTCGCGAACTGAGAATATAACTGCGTCGCAAATATTCTATAAGATGGTCTCTTTACGTAGTTAAGTGTCCCTACAGTTGCCTAAATTCGAGTAAAGAATACAGAGATATACAGCGATCGCCTTTGATGTTTCGAAGAATTTACTGTAGGAAAGAATCGCGAGTGATTATTCAATAGGGCGCCGTGTCTGACCAGAATCGTTCCTATTCTACTTAATCGTCAGATATTCACGTTCTCTCGATAAATAAGTGAAAATGAAGGCAAACTTAGATTCGTTGATCTCAGGGAAGTAACGAAAAGAGGAGACGAGTGAATTATCGCGACGACAAGGCGCTCGACAAACGTAGAAATGTCAAAGGTTACGGAACAATTTCCTCGCTCCCGCGGGATTTCAGGCTGGGCGGGAAGGTTGAAACGAGGCGCAAAGATTCTGCAGATTTAATGGGGCATAAAAATATAAAAATGACATCGCTAGGCAGAGGGTGAGAGTAAGATACGGTCAGCAATGGCGGTATTTCAAACTAATGGCCAGATGTTGTCACCTCTCGTCGACCAGTTTGTCTTGAGGAGCGTACACAAAGATCGCGTGAAGGAACACCCCTCGCTCGTGGTGAAAGCGTAACATTTTTCTGCGGCACGTAACGTTGTCTAGCTCGAGCCCCACAGTCGGATAACTTAATTGCGTTTCGAGGGAGAATTTTTAACCGGGGATGAGCCTTATCTTAATGGAAACACATTGTTCATTCTACCCATGGATTATTAAATTAGCATTGAATCTCATTCGTTGGGAGCCGCACTCTGAACTCTCACTGAAACATTTTTCTTGAATTACTCGAGGGAGAATTTTTAATTCGACTCGTTGCGAACATGATTTTTAAATGTACTTAGTTTGGCAATTCTCTTGAACGTACTTAACTCGATCATGTGAAATTAATGAGATTCAGGAGAGAATTTTATCTTGATGAAAGGCGTATTATTCATTCTGGTCCTTGATGAAATTAACACTGAATCTGATTCGAGAGTATTTTAACGCGTTAATCGTTCGAGTTGACGAGGGGAGAATTTTTAACGGAGTTTCGGCTCGTTGAATATTATCGCTCGTTCTACTCGCGAAATTGGTTCGAATGAATTTAACGATTAATCAGTTAAAATTTATAACTTTTGCTAATCCATGTCTCTTGAACTCACTTAAATCTACAACTTTCTAAGATCAAAAAGTTTCGGTAGAGAAGTTTCAACCGACTTGAACTTAACGGAAGCATCTTGTTATTTCCGTTAGTTTCCATTAGTTATTGAATTAATATCGACTCTGATTCGAATGCACTTTGCGCGTTAAAAGTTGTAACTGCTGTTGAAACATTTTTCTTGAATCTCGTTAAATCCACGGTCGCTCAAGATCAAAAAGTTTCTCGTCTCGTGGAATTTCCAACCAAACTGAACTTTGATTGAAACGTATTACTCGTTCAATTATTTGTCTATTAAATTAATGTCGTTTAGTTAAATCATCGTTAAATTGCTACCACTAACTGATTGTCTTTTCCTCTTGTAACAAAATTAAATTATAGTGGGTCGAAAACTCGTAACTGTCGCCGAGCGATTTTTCCCATTTTTTGTGAATTTAGTTGATTCGACGATTGTTAGATTGGAACAAATGGCTATCATTAATTAATTAATTTTCTCTCTTACAACTAAATTAAATTCCGGTTGTGGAATGTTGAAAATCATAATTATCGCCGGGCAATTTCTCCACATTTTTACGATTGTCGAATTGCATTGCATTAACTGATTTTCGTCTTGCAGCCGAACCGACTAAATTCTGACTGTAGAGACGAACAATTTTTCCTGTTCTCACTCTAAACTCTGCTTAAATCGACGATCGTTTTCAAGACGATGAAAAGTTACAAAAGTAACTGCCGGGATCCGAGTGAAGAATCGTTACGTTTACTTGGAAATTCATGAACGCGTTTCACGTATTCAATCCGAAAATACGTATTTTTCAATCTTCGCTCGGAGGGAAGATTCACTCGAAGAAAGTTGGTAGGAGCGTGGCGCGCCGGCGGGACGAGGCGTGGCGAATTCCTGACGACAAGTGTCGAACGTCCTGGCAGACGGACGTTCAATCTTGAATTCTCTCGGCTATATGCTGGCTGAGGGGGAACGAAGTCGATGGAAAGCGACGCGACGAAGAACACGAGCTCGCTTGAAAAGACGAAGCGTGTGATGTGGATATAGAAAGAAAGGACAGCTATTCATGGTTCGTTTGCAGCCGCTGCTGAATCCAAACACACACGTGTACCGATATATCCTGCTCCCTTCCCCTCGTCACCCTCGACCGATGCAACAATAGCGTTGCGTCGTCGCCGGTGCTGGAAAGCCAGCACCGAGATTCTCGATTGTACAGGTTAAGTGGTGTATGCATTTGGGCCAATAAATTTCCAGCGGCGTGCAAATAGAGAGAGAAAGGCCGTGAATAACGGGTTGCACACAGCCGGCCCGCTGGGGAGAACAAGTATTAATTTATGTAAATCTGCGACCCTCAAGTCCACCGACAACTCTCGTCAAACGTCGAATTCCAAACGGAATTCATCGTTTCCCACCGCCGGTTAACCGGTGCATTTCATTTCGACCGGGGTGTGTGCGTCGCGGTTTACGGGATATCCCCCTGCGTTTCTTTCTCCTCTTTTTTTTCTTTTTTTCTTTTTTCTTTTTTTTTTTAATTTCCCGTTCTACGGGACAAACGGTAAAAATTGAAATTATTTTTTCTGGCTGGAGAGTTGGAAAAAAGAGAACGGCGAGAACGATATGAAAGCAAAAATATTGAAAAACCGCGAGCGTTGTTTCATAAAAGATTAAACTTTTTAGAAACGAGAGAGAGAGAGAGAGAGAAAAGAGACTTGCTTTCTCCTTCCTGCTGGCTAAAACCTCGCGGGTAGCATTTTCTCTTATTTTTCGGTCGGTAAAATAGACCCGTGGAGCTGGGATTTTATTTATGGGCAGGATCCACGGACAGGCTTCAGCCGGAACGTCGAGTCGTTTGTTATTTTTTATCACGACCTTTCCGCAATTATCGCCCCGGCGTCTCGCTATCGTCCTCGCGGTGCAGACGATATCTTACCGTTAATTTTTCACTTTAACGCGGCGCGCGGCCCTCCGGTTTGCTCGCGCAATCGCACCTCGCGACTCGGCAAAGATTGCCAGAAGCCAGAAGCCAGATAGAAGCCGGTTCTCCGCCGCGCTCGTAACTTACGCGAAAATATAAATTAAACGTCGCGCGTTTACTCGTGCTTAGTTAGCGGCCGGGAATAATAAATTCTAATGAAAAGCAACCGGCATCCGCGGTTTGCGCGTGTATACACGCCGCTGACGCTGGCGCTCGTGCCCTCTTTTGAAAAGTTCGTAATTGCGGCGGACGAGCGACGAGCGGGTGTATGCACACACACACACACACACATACAGAGGGGGCTGTGAAACCCTCGGCGGAACCCACCTTCCGTGGCGAACAATCCGTCCCGGTTTTCTTTGCGATTAATCTTCTACAATTCACCGTCGGTCGTTCTAAATTCTTGGAAACCGAGTTATTAAGCGTGTCACGAGCCTGTCTCGCCCTCTCTTCGAAAACCTTTGTCCCGTTCAACGCTACGAAAGTTCAACGAATCGTGAAAGGAACGATCTGCCACTGATGATTATGAAAAGTTGACGAAACCGAATTTTTTAGTTTTACTAGAATTATTCAACTAAAGTGAGTCTCGTTCTACGTACGTGGACGCACTGCCTTTTTCGTGTAATTTCCGAGTTAGAAAATGAAGAATTTATACGGAAACGAGCAATCGACTTGTATTACAATTGTTTAAATTTGATTTAGTTTTGTCCGGCATAACGTGTAATTCTCGCAGGTTGTTCCGTTCTTCGTTGTATCCTTGAATTACAAGATGATGACGGAAATTCAACACGGTAAAAAGAAAAAAAAGAACACAGAAAAAGTTGATCGAGTTCTATTACAATTGCTGAATATGAATTTCGTTTGACAAATATGAATGGAAATGTCCCGTTCTGATTTCATTTCGAATTACTTTTGAATTGAATTCCATTGGAATCATCGAGCGCGAGGAGTTTCGCTCGTAAGCGCGTATTCCGAAAATTCCTCAGGATTACTTTGTTTCTCACTTAATCCTCAAACCGTTGAAACGTTAATCATAATTTTACAGCCAAGTTTCGTCTCTTCTTTTCGACGACACCAATTCGATAATGAATTTCTTCCACTCTCCGTCGGTGGATTTTCTGTTTGTTCGCGTTCCAGCGCGCATCTGATTTATCGGCGGCTCAATTATAATCGTAAATCCTCTTTTCAGCCCGACGAATCGCTCCCCAGGGGTGGGAAATGGAAAAAACTAATCGGGTCTTTTTCGCCTAGCAGGCCGGGTCTGGGCTGCTCGATTCGCATCAAACGGAAGAGCCGTCTTTATTCTCCTTCCTTTTGCTTTTATTACTCGAACGTTTCTCGTTTTTCGGCGTATCCCCTCTCCGAGAAATATTCTCGTGTCTTCGTTAAGCTTTGAAACAGCGGCGCGTAGAAAACGCGGTGATTCGTTGTAACGCGAGTAATGAAAAAAAAAGAAAAGAAAAGAGAAGAGAGAGAGAGAGAGAGAGAGAGAGAAGCGTAAAACGAAGGTTCGCGTTGTTGTAGCAACGAAAGCGTGAAATCGCAATTTGCACATGTAACGAGTGCAATCACGTGGGGAATTTGTTCGGTTTCGAAAAATATTTAATATACAGCGCGCGAGGGAAACCGCGATTCTTGGAGAAGAAACGATGGAACGTCATTCTGCTGTCTGTATCGAAAAATTTCCATGCCTATGCTTTTTTTAATCGAAAATATTTCGTTAGTTCATACACTGCTCGTTCGTAAGTATTCGATGAGCTTTGATCGATTACGTTTCTAGTCGAGGTATACGGATTTTACCGTGGTCCAATTGATGATGAACTACTATTTATTTATTTAAATCGTCTACTTGAAGGCATAACAGTAATATATTACAATATATATATATATATTTATTTATTTATTTACTTATGAATTAAGCACTATTAATTGTTCGTGATTGAAGTCAGAAGTTTTTCTATGAACGTAGAAGACCTTTCTCAATTTAGCTTATACTCCAAAAATTGAAGAGAATGAGTTTGCCAGGTGATCAAATAATTGCACAAAATTCGTCAATTACAAAGTGTCCTGTTTTTATAAAATTCCAGTACCGGTTTCAAAAATATAGCTCATCGTAATTTAAATATTGTAAATTCTCACGAATATTTTCGCATTTCTGTAGGAATATTCAGGTACCAATTTTATCGCTAGTTTGCCCGTCAATAGTTGCTAGAAATTCCATCTGCAAACTTTCTAACTAAAGATAGTAATCGAGTCTGCGGGTATTTTCGAGCAGAGCCGTATATTTTTAACGAAGTGTAATTGGCCGAATTGGCGCGGGCCTGAGCAAGGGCGCCACCCTCTGTTATATCGATTGAACATTGTTAACGTTTCGCACAATAACGTGACATTAATATGTATGCAGTAGTTACTTGGTGTTTATAGTCAGACACGACCGCTCTATTGTCGAGCTACTTCGCTTGTTCATTGTGTTACGTCTACCGCGTTAATTTGTCTTCGAAAATAACAACCCATTAGAATTCTCAGTGAAACACACAGACGTGGCGACGCAACGGGGAAACTCGCGTTTCGTTTCGGGTCCTCATCTATCATCCGGCAATCATAATATGGATTTAACGCGGAACCGTGAAAATCCAATATGACGTAAATCCATCGATACGATGAAATTATGACGAACAACTGGTCGGAATTCTTACCGCGAAAGCGCGCCGGATTTACGGAAGGAAATGTTACGGAAGGGTTGGGAAGGGGAGAACTTTCCATAGAAATGTTTCATCATCTATCCGGCGGCCACGGTACATTTGTTTCGTTCGTATCCCCGTCGGGGGCGATACGTTTTTCGCACAAGTTTCAGACCGTAAAATTTGATTTCCCCCGAAAACCCGTTTTCGCCTACTCGTTTCTTACGTACGTACGTTCACGTCGATTCGTTTAATCGATTCGTTTGGCCGGCGTTCTCCGGCTGCGGCGGGAAATTGAAACAGAACCAGACGCGATTACTTGGGGAATTTGGAAAATCTAAAACGAAATCCGTGGAATTCGGGGAATCTAAGAAATTTCGAGAACTCGGAGAACTTGGAAAACCTCGCAGCGAGGAAACGTCTGAACGTTCTTACACGTTCCCTTGCTGTTGCGAAGAATTCCAAAACGCCCGTTGTCGGATACATCGTGGCAATTGAATACTTCGATGCGCTTTATCGTTCAACAAGAGCTTGATAAAAGATTCGCGCAGATACTTCGCGAGTACGCGAACACCGTCGGTTCCCGATGTTCTGGATCCAAGCTGGACACTGCGTCGTACTTCATCGACAATTAGCAAGAGCTATTGCCCTAAGAGAGATCGTTTACGTTTGCTCGCAACGTGCGTGCATCTTCCTCGCTTCTCCTCTGATGCAACCAGACCGATTTCCTTTCGTCTTGAAAAACTTCCTGTTAACGAATTTCTCATTTCGCGGGGTTTTGTTTCGCGTTCGTCAAATTCCCTCGACGATTGCCTTCGTTCTCTTCTCGCGAGTCGACAGACGGCGCCGGATCGTGTCTGCTCGAGAATGGAGTTTTCATTCGGCCGTGGCGATCGAGACTCGTGATAGACACGCGTACTCGTTTGACGTGGTCCGTTGAATATTTTATAGCGGCGCCGCGCGATATATAT